>UPTC01000395.1:0-30343 GCA_900537255.1 Acanthocheilonema viteae
TTTTTCTGTCTGACAATGAAGCAATAATTTTAATTCATATATCAGACAAATAGATAAACACATTTTATACAAACAAAGGGAATGATTCCTTATCCGCACTAACTTTGACAATAAAATATTCTACTTCATATCTTCTTCACAACATGCCTGAAATTTTTCTTTCTTTGCATCGGCATCGTCCTCTCGTCCCCTAGGACGAAAAAATATAGCAGGCACAGAAAGCATTGAAACGACTGTAAGCACTTCATCACTGCAACCCATTCCTTCCGACACAATCAACATTTTGGAAAGAGTTGGATCCAGCGGAAACTCTACCATTTTTCTACCCAAATCAGTGAGTCCACCTAAAAAAATGAAAAAAATACTATAGTACTTGAGTGTAAAAAATTACCAATAATCTTTACTACTTTCAAATGCTTGCAAAAAGAAAAATGAAATCATCAGAAATGTACTGGATCATTTCATGCTGCTACACTAACGACATATCTATTATTACAATATATTAATAGAATTATCATTGCTATCTCACAAAACACTGCCTTTGGACAATCCAGAATTACCAATAATGTCATTATTTTCAGTAATAAAAAATACAAGAATGAGCAGGCAAGAGAAATCTTTAAAAAACTAATCTATATTGTCCAGAGCACCTAGCGTCCACAGCTGGTACATGCTATTCAACATATTATCTTGAGGAGGTGCATCCATAAAATGAAATTTTAGCAGATCATCGACTCCCAGAGATTTCAGCAATAAAACTACATTTGCAAGATTTGTTCTTTGGATTTCTGGTACAGTAGCTACCAACATTTCTTCCTAAGATAAAACAATAGAAAAAATAAAGTGATAATCAAAAAATCTTTTAATAGATCTTCTTAAATCACCGTTTGGAAAAATTTGAACTTCTAAGGGAATTATTTCCTTTTTTATTTCTTATTAGTGTTCCTTCACTAATCTACATTTTTGTAAGGATATTACATTTCTGTCGGCAACAGCAAAATTCAACATTACCTTAAACTGCCTCTCAGTATAAAGTCTAAAACACTGCCCCGGACCGGTACGACCAGCCCGACCAGACCTTTGATTAGCTGAGGCTTGCGATATTGGAAAAACCTGAAAAAAACTACCTGGAATCATTTTGCTTCTTAGCATCCAGTATAAAACAAATCTATTCGATGCTTGAACAAGTAATTATAAACTACATATTTGCATTTTAACACCTAATTCTATTAAAGTCAAATTGTTTTTCAAAAATTACCTGAAGCGCATCCATACCAATGCGAGGATTGAAAACCTTCAACTTGCAGTAGCCAGGATCAATAACAAAGAGTATGCCATCTACGGTCAATGATGTTTCAGCGATATTTGTTGCCACAATGCATTTGCGGATGCCACCTGGAGCCTTCTGGAATATTTTTGCTTGCAAATCACTTGGAAGTTGCGAATAAATTGGCAGTACAGCAAGCGGTGGAGCTTCATCCAATTCTTCCAGTTGATTCTTGATCATCCCACAAGTAACCTAGAATTTTACATGCAGAATGCAAAAATTAATCAGTGAAGAGGTAATATAAGAAAAAAAAAATTTATTTCTTCCTCAAACAACTTCACTTAATTCTGCATTAGTTATGCAATGGGTCAAAATCTTGAATTTTAAGCTCGAGCGCTTCAGTTTGTCATCTACTGATACAAACCTCAATATCTTCTTGTCCAGGCATGAATATCAATATATCTCCGTCTGTACCACCCAGATGGACCCTTACAGCTTGTTTCACTGCTGCATCAACGTAATCCTCCATGAGTGTTCGAGCGTGAAATATTTCCACCGGAAACGTACGACCTTTAACAAAAGAACTTGAAAGTTATCAATACTAATAAATATACATAAAAGAGAGGAAATCTGCGACAGTCTGTACATGAGCTATGAATAATTCTAAATACAGCCTTACTTACAACAGAAAAATAAAACAGATCTCAAATGAGCTATTAAAACTGAAACGCCAATTAAACAGTGTAACCATTATTTATTTGTTCAATATGATAGATTATTTTAAATGTTATTACAACCAACCAGGAATAGTGAAGCATGGAGTATGACCGCCGAAGAAATTAGCAAACTTTTCTGCATCCATAGTGGCGGAAGTAACTATAAGTTTGAGATCTGCTCGATGGGCAATCACATCTCGCAAAAGGCCGAATAACACATCGGTATTCAGTGACCTTAATATTATGTAGAAACAAGAATTGTACACTATATATAAGAAATTGCAACCGCAACAACTAATAGATAATTATCTTAATTACAAAATTCGAAGAAATACTTATTGCTAATATATAATTTTTGCGACTTTTTCAAAATTGAAGAACTTTGCTGCATCATAACAGTTGCTAACTTTTTGATCTATAAAAAACTTCCCCAAACAGTCTAAAAAGCAAACCTTTCATGAGCTTCGTCCATGATGATGGCAGAATACTGGTCTAAATCTGGATCACTCAAACATTCTCGGAGCAGAATACCATCAGTCATATACTTGATTCGCGTATTCTCCGAAGTACAATCTTCGAATCGAATAGCGTAACCACATTCTTGGCCCAATTCAACGCCCATCTCTTCAGCAACCCGTTTTGCCACTGACATTGCTGCTACTCGGCGTGGTTGTGTGCAACCAATGAGACCAAAATTGCCTGTAATACATATCTGCCCCTTTACCTGTAAAGTAAATATAGAAAACGGCTAATTTAATTACATGACTCCGAACGCTAATAAAAATAAATATAACAGTCAATAAACAAACCATAGCCATCTTCGAGTAAATATTGAGCCAATTGTGTTGTTTTGCCGCTACCTGTTTCACCAACAATAATCACAACACTATTATCTGCGATAACACTGAGCATTTTTTGCCTCACTGCAAATACGGGTAAATATTCCCGTTGTTCTTTAATAGATTTTTTCAGCGCAAAATCCGAAACTGCTCCCGACTCGACCAAATGAGATGCAAACTGTTGCGATTCCCTTAAAAAATCCTCTTTAGAGGCTTCAGAGATAAAAATAAAAAGTCGCAAACGGTTTTCAACTGACCCCTTGAGACCGAACGTCATTTCAAAAGATAACAAAAAATTTTAGGACGGAAAATCTTTGTACTTTTTGCTACGTCCGGAAATTTAGCAGAACAGCTTATCGAAAAAGATATTATATGAGAAAAGCTATACACGAATTTTTGATCAATGATTTCTAAAAACGGTACAAGATCACCCCATAACTACTTAAATCAAAATTTGACAAAAACTGAAGACTGTGTCTTTCAGCTTTTCAGCCTGTAAATCTATATCACTGAGATCATAACTTTTGCAAAAGAATGGTAAATCGAAAATTGAGTAAGGCATCAAAAAACATTTTGCAAAATCAGTACAAATTTGCAAAAAAAAGTTCATGAAAACCTTGAATCTACCTATAGGATATCCCAGCATCATCGCTGCTTATCTCATCTGGTGCTACTTTAACGCCCATCAAATTCCCCAGTTTAGAACCTGCCAAATCCCAATGCTTTTCCTGTGCTTTTTTCTGCTCTTCTTTTTCACGCCACATTCGGACAACCTATTATAGGATATATTTAGTGGTTTATTTCCAACTTTTTTCCAGAAATACAAAAAATTTTTTTGCAAAATTCGAAAACAAATAAAAACAACAATAAGTCATTTATCTGAAGGTTTGAAAAATTGAAAATTACCTTGCTTCCTTTCGCAGCAACAACAGCAAGATCAGAAGTTATGTCTTTCACCGGAACAACCGGTTTATTTTGCTTTGTAAATATGAAACGTCCATCCAGAAATGGTGGAACGACATTCTGCACCAGCAGTGTTATTCGATTTTCATCCGATTCATCGTCGAGAAAATCGTCATCATCAGTTAGTGATACAACACCTCAAAAATCGTGTATTAAACTATTAGGTTTGATTGAGCATGGACAGAAATTTGCTCATCACTGTAACAGTAATGTATAATGGATACAACAATAAATTTTATACCCCTGGAATACTTAATTCTAACAAGGATGAAAAAGGAATTCTAGATGCAACATAAAACTACAATGTGCAAAATAAATTTCCAAGGGAAAATTGCAAATTAAATTTACAAATAAATTTACAAAAAATTAAAATACATAAAGTGCATTTTAGTGCTAACCTGATCTTGACAGTCGATTATTTTCCCACATTTTATTGTCCTTTTTAATTTGTTGTTGGCGAACTGTAAGACGAGGCTTTTCACGTTTTTGTTGCCATTGTCTCTCTTTCTTTTCTATGTATTCTTGCGAAACCTATATTAAACAATGACTTATTCATTTTTTTTGCAAAAAAGACAGCTTTTTAGAGAATAACGTTGCAATCTCTGCATATCTAATATGCGATTTATCAATACATATTCAAACTTTTATCTGAAAAATTTAATTAAAGAAAAGGACCTGAGAAAATGGATTATTTTCGTCATCATAACCTTGATCATTTCCATACCAATCACGATCCAATTTTTGTTGTTCTCGTTCCCATTCTGCTTTTTCAAAAGCATCATGAAAATCAGGAACTAACTCTCCTTCTTCCTTGACAGAACGAGTCGTATCCTCCCGACTTCTGGAATATACCTTTCATTTTCCATCCGAAATATAGATTAGTTATATTTTTCAAAATATGCTACAATGTCTCTAATGGCATGGAGAAATAATGAGTCCTTCGACGTCAATATTATGCAATGATTCAAACTATTAGCAGGAAACTGAAAAGAAGAGGATAAAGATTAGCACAAATTTTTTTCTGAAATGCTGGAAATTCCTAATTGTACTATCGCACGAGGAACAAGTGTACAATTTTTCTTGCACTATAAGCAAGGAAAAAAAGTAGCCCAAACACAAAAATTCTTACTTACATTATTGCTCTATCTACTACTTCATATAATTCAAAGACAATTATAAAATACATCGGCTAATTACCTTTTTTTACTATGCTTTTGTCGTTCCCGATTACGCTCGCTCTGCCAAATGCTCGAAACACTACGAGCCGAAGATATATCATCATCATGACCAGATGAAGTTGGTGTATCCCAATTTGAATGATATTTTTTTGATATTTGTGCTGAATCATCCTCTTCCCAAGCTGAACGTGACGGAGTATCAGCTGTCTAAAGCAATTATGATATCTGGAGATTTGTGATATACAGCGTTATGTATTTTAAGTTCGTCCACCCTTACTCCTTTTTATTAGCGTAGACCAATGTTCTGTACTGATAACATATCCATGCTTAATTCTATCAACAGTAGATAAAGTTACGTTTAGTTTTACCTTAAAAAGAGGAGTTTCTGCATCTCGATTTCGTGAACTCTGACCTCTGGAGTGCTTCTGCCAGCTTTCTTTGTCATGATGACGGCTTTTTTTCCCACACTCATTTTTTCTCGTATCAGCATATATTCCACGTCTCTCTCCCTTGTATTTCTCGATTACATAGCTGCAAAAAGGTTTCCGATAAGTGGGCAATATCACTTGAGTTTGAGATGTTTCAAATTCAATGCAATTTAAATCCGCTTATCACGAACATTTGCTTCACAATAGCCCCTCAATCTCTGACGCTAGCGGAGCATTCAAGCCGAATAAATCATAAAAAATTACTGAAAAATTTATTTACTTTTTCCCACTATAGTAGAAGGAAACTAAAAACTATAATGTTTCCCTGTCCTCCTAATTTCAAAAAATTGATTCAAACATGGGAAAGTAGCACAACTCACACGGCAATTTGCTTGTGCACGCTCTCTGAAAGGCCACCAGGTGAACCATCCTCAATTCGACGTTTCCGAGAATTTGCCTCAGCTCGCGTACGCGACTTCGCTAGCACATCCAAACCAAGAAGCGACTTTCCGGGATGTTTAAAGAGTTCATCATCACTATCCTTTTTTTTACGGATGAATAAACCACCTTTTGTGTTCGATGTGCCTTCCAAACGGTTTAAACCATCATCGCTCGCCATTTAATTAAGTCTTCAAAATTGACCTTTAACATATAAAACTAGCGTAAAACCATGTGAAAGTTTCCCACATGATCAATAGTTAGTATATTCAATGCTTTAGGACACTAAAATTTGATGATCCCTTTCTTACTGAATCAAGCCTACTGAATCAGTAAAATCCTTATTTAGTGGACCATTTCTCCCGATCACGCAAGACCTCAATAAATAACTCAAGAAACATCAATATGAACCATATCATAGAAACCTTCCAAACTAAACGGATACAACGGAAATAAAAACCAACAACAGCCTCTCGAGTAATTTCTGCGAATTCATTTTTTAAGAAAACATGTCCCACTTCAAGATTTTACTGCTTTATACATTGCAAAGAAGTAAAAAAATAAACTTTCCAAAAAAGGCAACTCGGTATGGAATATGGCTAACAATCTCAGGCTTCATTAGACAGCATTAACACTACCTAATGAAAGGATGACATGTGATACCACTTTATCATTTACGCACTACATAGCTTCAAATTTATTTTCATTATTCGTGAGCAAAAAACAGAAAAAATAAAAATATACAATTAAAATAATTCATTTCAAAAAAAAGGGTTAACAAAAAAAAGTAGCAAAAAAAGGTTATATATAATCATGTACAATCATTAATCACCAAATTTCAACAACATAGGCCTTCCAGACATATTATGTGCTAGTCCGATGTTGGCAAAAAACAATATAGCAAATACAGCATTGATAAAAGCTTTACAACCCAATATTTTCAAAAGATTTTTTGAAAAATAGAAAATAGCTGGATTCTGGCACTAATAGATGGGACGTAAAACGATAAGAATGATGATCTTTACAAAGAACTTAAAATATTCGATAAAGGGATAAGGTTCTTTCCGAATTTGGAATTTGATAAAAAGATGAATGCAATATGATTTGATTCAAAAAACTTATTGACTGCATAAAAAACATATCGTTAATAGAATGAATTCCGAATTAATCGAAGTGATTTATTGGAATTCAAAAAAAAACCTGAATTCAAGAAGTGAGGTTGAAAATTGTTTTTTGGTTTAACAAAAACCTTGTACCTCAAGGCACAAATCAAAGAAAAATAATATGAATAAAGTATTGTGCACTGACTAAGAAATAACGAAGGAGGCGAATAAAACTCAATTTGCAAATAATTTAAATTACATTGTTCAGCACTCTTCATAATGCCCAATTCCGAAAACGCAATATCTATTTTTCGAGAATATCTAAGCTGCAGTGCCCCTACTTTCTTAATTTGAACTATTTCAAACTTAAAGAGGAAAGCAAAGGGAACTATCAATAGATTTTAGAAAATTAATAGTTAAAATTGAAGCTGAAAGACAAAAGGCATTAAAATAATACATGTGGTATTTGCAAAGGTTACATAAATCATTTGACTAAGAGTAACAAGAGATTCATCCTTTCATAAATTTAAAATGCATGGAAACGAGAGACAAAAAAAAGAGAAAAACTTAGCTGAAAATGTTAAGTGCCTGACGATAAAAAATAATAATAATAGTTCGAAAGGATGGACACTGTAATTCTAAAGATTCATGAATATGAAAAAGCATATGGGAGAGAAAAATAAAAAAAGTGAACTGACAGAGTTGTGGAGGATTAACTCATAGTCCTTCGGCTGTTAAATAATAAACAATGTTCAGTATTGTATAGTAAGTTTGAAATTTGAAAGTTTTAGAACAAATAAAACTAAATCATAAATAAGAGGCATTAATATTCTGTACAAAGCCAAAATGACTTAAGGGAGTCAGCATTGAGGGATATCCAACCATATGAGCTTAAGAAAAAAATAGTCTTTAAAAATCTTTTTATTCCAAAGAAAACTAAGCTGCAAAAAGTTAGCCTGTACTTCCGCAAAGCATGGGAAGAAGTCATCCAGTAACAATATTTCAAACTATTCAACTTACAACTCAGTCAGTAATACACTGAAATCCAATTAATTGTCGTTTGTACAATTAAGATGTATAAAACCGTTATGTCGGGAAACACAATGACATCAGACAGAAAAACACTGCATGTCAGAAAAATTCGAATCAGGAATATTATAAGATTATTTATATTGACGTGTCGTCCGACGTGGTAATGTATTGTAAATTGTTTCCGATGCGAGCGATCTTCGACGTCTCGAACTGCGACGCACACCCAATGCTTCGGTTCGATCTTCTCGTTCCTCATTCTATAAGCAAATAAAATTGATATTTATATTCTAACATTAAACTGGAAAAAATAAGCTGTGATTTCATTGTTATAGTAAAACAAAAGATCAAAGATTTCTAAAATATTCAAGTTTTCAGCTTAGTGTACCGTGCACAGTAAAAGTAACAGCCTGCATTAATTAGGATTCGCATAGCATCTTGCCTTTAAATATAATAATGCCTTCTTAGTTTCGGTAACCTTTTGGCATTGATCGAGTTTCCAGTACCAAAATAAACAATAGTGCTGTGTTTAAATAGCAACTGCATTTTACAAAAAAACAAAAAACTGATGTCGATAAATCATTTAAAAAATATAAAATCTTATATTTCATCTTTATTGATTGTTTCAGTTATAAACTTGCACTAGGAAAGTTTTGATGTGATTGCCAGCGTTTGGAAAACTGAACTTACTGAAGTAATCTCTTCTTCCAAAACATCTACAGTATCACTGCCATCTGGTTCGTGTTCATCATCTTCCTGGATTTCCGTCACACGGATCAGTTTTGACGATGATGACTCCCTTGAATTTGAACTTTGTGAATAAAACAAAATATTATGTTAATATATCAAAGATATAACTTATAAATGTACAGCTGCATGATGAATCACGATCTTTCAAATACATTCAAGGACCTGTACCTGTTATTAACATCGCTGGCGCTATAGGAGCGCTGCAGCTGTTGTACAAGCTGTGCTTGTCCTCGCAGTGCGGCAGTTGCAATAATTTCACGAGCACACAATATTCCTCTGCTACCTAATCGCATTACCTTAAAACAATCACCTAAATATTCCAAATTCTAAAAACCAAATCAATAAAAAATCGTACAAATCAAGGATGTCTCGTTCTTCAATCTAGCAGGATAACTTTGATAAAGCGATCTAGAGCAATAAAAGAGAACATATGTATACATATTTTTTAAAATAACACTGATGAAATGCCAAATTTATTGGCCTAAATAATCTTGCACATTTTTTTTCTTGGCCGTGACTGAAAATTTTCAGCACAAATCTCATTTATAAAAGAAATGAGTCCTGATGTGTAACATTTAAAATTTGAAGTTTCTTAATTTTTAACACTACAACTCTTATTTCAGGTATTATAAGCAGAAAATCAACTACCAACTACTTTCAATTCCGTACTATGTTGCAATAAGAATAGAGAAATAAATTCCAGCAATTCATTAATTAACTATAACAGAATTAACCTGATTATAACTTTCTGACTTAGCATGCTCGAGCAACAAATCAATATCTCTTTCGTGTTTCGTTAATGTCGGATGTACCCACTGTAACAAGATATTGAAAAAATGGAACACTTACAAATATGTTTATATTTGCTTGCTTAAGATTAGTGCCACTTAATATTTGCTTATCCTAATTAATATTTCGTTAGATGTCGATTATAAAAAATACAAAAGAAAAAAGGTTTAAATATAACAAATATAAGTCGACACATATTAAAATGTGAAATTAACCCTACAACACTTCTACTAACAACCAACTAGTCCAAGCAAAATATTGAGACAGACTCGTGATACACTAACTAAAATTGGATTTATTCACAAAAAAAGTCACCTTCCTATACAAGATTGAAGCGCCCTTAGTCCATGGACTCAACAACCATAAGACGAAAACAATTTTTAATTCGTAATAAAACGGTAGCCAAAATGAGACAACCACATCAGCAATTGTTTCTAGGAAGCAGAAGAAAGCGAAAACA
Source organism: Acanthocheilonema viteae (assembly GCA_900537255.1). NCBI lineage: Eukaryota > Metazoa > Nematoda > Chromadorea > Rhabditida > Onchocercidae > Acanthocheilonema > Acanthocheilonema viteae. Next base: position 9,961 of record UPTC01000395.1, read on the forward strand.
ATCCAATACATCATCCATTTAACGTACTCTCTTACATCCTAAAAGTTTTTCACGAAAGTAAAAAAACTGGTCTACCTATACCATAAATTTGATAAAAGCTAAAAATTGAAGAAAATCCTGAAAATTTAATTAGTTAACTTGCAGAAGTCCTCTTTCCTTTCAAGATGGCTCCCCTGTTCTGTGTTGTAAAAGAACAAGAGAATTATACCACAACTTAATGTCGCTTTTCATCAAAATACAATCAACACCACAGATGGTTTTTTGTTCAAATCTACACACGTCACTAAGGCATAAGAATATGGTAAACAAGTATGCAGTCCATGTTTGCCTACATCACGAGATTCAGGAAAGCATGGTTGATCGGTTGACCCCGAGTAGTCAGAACTGTCAATTAGTAAAAAAAGAGAAGATCCGTAGTCATGGACTCTTCTGTTCCAGTAAACTTAGACAAAAGTTGCATTCTTTGTGATAGTTAATAGAAAAAAACCTTTGTTCTGACGGCTTTATAGCTTCGATATGCAGGATAGAGGGTGCCGGCTGTAAGCACAACAATTCGTGAGAGAAACACCGAAACCATCCTACTCTCTTCCTGAAATTGATTTCCATATGAACCGGGTCTGTCGATATGTAAAAGACGAAAAGTACGTTTTCGTGAGATTTCATTGCTACACAATGCAGTCTAATATACAAAACAAATGTGCAAATTATCAAACACACATGACCTCTGATCTCCTCCCTCCCTCCGCCACTCAAAAGCCTCCCAGCCGCACAGCAAAAGAGTTACTAACGTTCCGCACACCAAACTGTGCAACGCCCGCCCTCTGGACCCGCCCACTCTCCGTTGAGCTTTAATTTCTATAAAGTTCGCCCAATTCGGATATTCGATGGAAAGTTAGTACTGATAGGTTGTCAAGTATGATCGTGAAATTGTGTAGGAGTGATCTGATCTGCCATCTGAAAGTACCACTAAATATCAGTATCTACCTCCCAATGACTGAGACAGTCGAGAGGGAGAGAGTGGAATGATTAATTTTAAATGATAATACATTGCATTAGTTTCTTAGAAAAGCGCTGCTTGCAATCTTCCTAATAAAAAAAGACATTTTTTTCCCGTTATAAGAAGGTAATGAATTATTGAATTGATAGGATTGTTGCACCTCTAAAATCTCTCTAAAATATGATAGAAATGAATAGCGACATTTGACGTGCGGATAAATGTTCTGGCGAAAATTGAAAAGCTTATTGCAAAAATTGTGTTCAGATAGAAGAAACTGAACAGAACATTAAAATATTCAACTTGGTTTGGCATCGTTACAGCGTATGTGAAGAAAGTGGAATGCATCCAAATAGTACAAAAAAAATAATGTTGTAAAACTGTTCGAGTTCCAGAGACTGAAGAGTATGAAAATTTAAGAATTTAAATTACAAATTACTCCTGGGAAAGAATATGAACTAATGAATTAATTTTTATCTGAGAGTGATAGCGTTGGTTCACGGTAACAAAAAGCATGATGGCTTGAAAAGTAAGCAACTGATTTGCATTGATTTTTTTTCATTTCATAAAAATGCGTAAGTTAAAATATTATCAAGAACAAACGAAAACAAAGTGATTAAGGTTGTTAAATTTTGGAATTTTTAATGAAGAATCATTTACTTTGTTTAAGCTATAAATATTGCACTTTAAAGTGAAAGATTTAAAATAAATTAAAGGCTTATAATAAAGGTATAATCGAAAACATGATCTGAAAGTGATTAAGGATGAATTTTCATAAGAATTTGACTAACTGTGAGGTTTTATCGAGGAAAGATATGATTAATTTCGTGGATATATCAGTACTGGTAACTCAACTTTCTAGAGAATGCACTGTCAATAGGGTACATATCGCTCGATGTCCTTGACATTATGACTTTCAAATAAAGAATAATATATGGCATTACAGTATTAAAGTAGCGCTGTCAGTTTAATCTGGCAAATTGAAAGGGAAAGGGAGAAAAAAATGAAGATAAAGAGAAATCAGTAAAAGTCACTGAAAGTGAGTTTTTTTTTCTTTTTTTCTCACTGCTCATCAACAGGTGCATTTATGAGTAGGGAATGAGTTTTTGTCCGTGTTACACTGACCGAATAATTTTTATGTCTTTAATTGATATTATCAAGATAAGATAAGAAGCGTTCTTGACGTGACGATTTTGATATCGTGGATATTGGTCCTCTATCTCCATTATTCAGGAGATGTTCTACCTGGTGATGGCATTTCCTTTCAAGATCATTTGAAATGCTAAGTGTCATTTAATTTTGCTGTAAATGTCGCAATATCAGAAATCAGAGATCTTTTCTGTTTATTCAGAACAATGGGCCAAACAATATTCAGGAAGGCATCCGCAAGAAAGATATGAATGAGGGCACAGTCTGACTTCATCCACATTTTCTCTAGAGTTAAGATCAATTTGAGTGATTAACAGCTGTGACTGGAAGCTGATAACGTTGTTGTCTTGAAGGGAGAGTGAAATGAAAAATTATCAATCACTCTAAAAACAGGCACTATAAAAAATGTTCTCTGGAGTAATTCTTCTACAATAAAAGTCTGATAGGCTCATTAAATTTCATTATGCTATTAAACGACCGAAAACTTGCGCTAGATGAGCAAATTAAATTTGAAATTTATTTTATGAATTCGGAAACAATAAGCATTTATAAAAATAAAAAATGTGACGTGCCCCAAGGTATCCCACTTTTGTCGTTGAAAAAAGATTTTATTTATTCCTTTTAACTTTTCATTTGGCCAGATGTAATTAACTTTTTACTTGGCCACATATAACTAGCTTTTCATTTGGCCTGTGTACAAATATGAATAAGTAGGTAAAAAAGTAACACATTTCCTTTAGCTTTTTGTTAATATACTGCATTTTAGAACAAATAGTCGCCGAAGTTGAAAATGTCCCACAATCGATAAGTGATTCAGTTATTTGATGAGGAATAAGATCAAAGAGTTGAATTTCACTTCACTTTTTAACTTGTCATAGTATATGCATTTCAAAGTCTGTGAAACCGCTGTTTTCTTCTATCCAATTAAGCGAATATCTGTGTTAAGATTCTGTAGCAGTATGCTGAATGATAAATCATCTGATCTCTAATATGAACAAGCAAAGACAATACAATATGCTAACTGCAGAGAAATCTCTAATAGGTGTCTCTTTAAAAAAATAATTTTACTCGGTTGTACTGAAATATTGTACTGAAAAATTCCTTCTTTAATGGATTGCATTCAAATTCATTCCATACAGTACCGATTATTAAGATCCCGCTGGAAAATTAATGGCTTCTGAGTGGTTAAATAGAACACTGATTAAATGCGTTTCAAATTTGAAGTGCTGTAATTTTAATTTCATTTATTCACTCTTTCCTGCTCTCATGAAGTGGATTTGTCACGCACTCTTTACCACTGTCAAAAGTGGAATCACAGAACCGGCTTCATTCCTTTTTTCAGTAACGGGAAATCAGCGGATAATGAATTCGTCCTATACGCTCGTTTATCCACACGTTGCGCAATGCGAATCATTGCCTTTTTTCGAATTGAAACGCAACTATTGATAATAAATACACACCTCAACTATAAAATAATCAAAGCCTCTCTCCACACACATAAAAACAAAATTAACTGCAATCGAACATTTAATTGGCATGGAAAAAAGAGAAAAAAGAGAGAAAAAATTGGTGAATAGTTGTGCAAATGTTCGACAAACGTAAAATATGGAAAAAAGTTTGGAATGACAATTAACTGATGAATATATACATTCTATTTTAATAGACGATCAAAGAGCGTTTCCGTAAAATCACTACGAAATGTCAATTGTGGTTAAAATGGAAGAGAGAAATTTTGAGAGAAAATGAGAGATGAATTTGCTGAGACAATAAATAAAGAAGTTGACATCAATAATTAAGCGAATGGATAAGATGATTATCATTATTGTCTTTCTATGTACCTTTCTTCCCATATTTCCAGTTACAATTTATATTTCTTCTTGAGCATTCATCAAAATTCTTTCAATTCAAAGATTTCATTCCAAAACTGTAAAATGTAATCACATTGTTCTGAATGTTGTAAAACACTAAAATTTGTCGTACTATGATAATTCATATAGGTTAATTCGATCAAACTGATAAACAATTAGATGTGGTAAGACGATTAAATAGATGTGATAAAGCTCACAACCAAGAAGCGATCATTTTAAAGCACTCATGGGAAACTATCTTATCACACTTTTGTTAAACGAAAGAATTAGAAGATAAGAAACAGCAAAAGGGTAGAAAAAAACACCGAAATGTAACACAATAATTTGCTGATTACATTCGTTCACGATGAAAAAATGTAATCATAGACTTTTTTCCATTTTTTTTTTTAAATTTAATAGATGTCAATTGTTGATCAATTTAAGCAACTTCCAAAATTATCTCTACAACTATCATACTATCATGTAAAAGATTCCTTCATCCTTTATGTTCTAATATTTCAATAGAAAAATCACTCTCAAATGAGCTTTTACATGTGTTTATTTCGGAACCGCTCTGCAACACTTCCAAATGAACAGCTGAAGGACTGAATGGCTATTTGCTCGTGCTGAAACTGATCACTCTTCTGATCTCTTCATTAATATTCAAATGTATATAGGTTGCAAAGCATTACTTTACTTTCCTATAATCTACTCTCAACGTTTATTTAAACTACCAAAGACATAATGAATCGAAAGAAATGATTACGAGCCGGTGCTATGAGTGTATTTTGCTAGATAATATGCATCCGCCATGCTTAGAAAAATGAAATTAATTTAATAAAATGATAGCCTTAATAATCCTGATGAAAGAAAAGAAGAAAATTTTTGCATATTACAGGAAATGTCATTTTTTTTTCATGAACTCATCTAACATTTGACGATCTTCCATCTATCCTCGCTCTTCCCCTAATGAAAAAAAAAAACGCACATGTTCTCTAATAGATGATTAAGTAGATTGTTATAACGATTGATACCACCTTAACTTCAAAGTTACTGAGTAGAAAAATGAAATTTTGTTTGTTGTTATGCTCTTTCTTACTACAAAATTTTATGTGCATTATATTTTTACAACCTACGACGACCTCTGTATAGCTTCTCTTCGTTCGATTTCTTCTATAAACTATGAAAACATAGCGCGAATCACGATTTCAGACGGCAAAAGAAAAGAATGTCTGTCTCGATTGATCGCAATTACTCTCCATCGGTTAGTAATAGTTGATCTACGTAACCTCTTTTGATACACATTTCTTGCCAATTTGAGTTCTATCAAAAATTGGGTGGATTAAAATAATCAATGGATCATTTTTGCTCATTCACAGTACACAGATGCACTGTTCTGAATATCTAAATAATTTAGAAAACTAAAACTACCACCGATAATCTATTTCAGCAGTATGAATGAGATAATCCGTCAAATGTCTTGCTTGTCCGGGTCACTACTCGTAGAACTTCTAGTATTCTAACTCTGTTCTGCAAGTATGTAAAGCAAAGAAACAAAGCTGATTTGGAATAATGATGAATAAAAACTAAAGAAATTTCTTTTAGAATAATGAATATTCTAAAGACAACAGTAATGTCATAATCTTTCAAAAAAAAAGAATGATCATAGTCCTAACAACTATGTTATACTACAGGTATGAAATTGGAAAAAAATCAAAAAAATCGAATGAGCTAAAATGCGTGATATTATGTTATGCAGATAAAATTCATTGATTTTTCTATATAAACATTTTATCAGTAATTACAATATGAATGTATTAGTATTTTCCACATATTGTTCAACAGGTGAATGATAATACCGTACAAAATAATGTTCATTCTCTTTCAACCAGAAAGAGAGTTTTCAAATAAACCATTCTCTACCTGACACAAATACACAATTAAATATGATCATAATATCAGAGATATTATGATCATATTTAACTGTAAAATAAAATAAAACATTTGCAAAAAATTTATTGGGAAGGAAAAAACATGTAAGTTCAATGAAATGCTTCTGGCATACACTATATTTATAGTTTTCAATACACTCTACAACATTTTTGAAAGAAGAATTCAAATAGGATTATAGTGACCTAGTAAAGTTGAAAGTTTAAATTTTTATTCTCATCTTAAAACAAAATGTCTTTAATCTCAAGAATCCAAAATATTCGTGCAGTAGTTTTATTAAAGCTTAATGATTAATCAAAATACAATGCTTGCATTGTATTTTGATTAATCATTAAGCTTTAATGAATTGGCATTGCATAAATGTTTGAGAATAGTTGAGAAAATGATCTTGACCGATCTTTTGTTGCAGACATCATTAGTTTGGTGGCATTTGATTTAAAAAAATCCCATTGTTAAGTAAAATTTTATTTTCTAGTCTTGAGATTTCTCACACTTTGGACTTGTATAAGAAATTCCAAGTTTCAGCATTAAAAAGGAATCACGCATTTGAACTGAGTCAATGAAATGCAGTTTTGATAAAAAAAGAAAAACACTTAACAAGTAATTAAAAAAGCCTCATCACTATAGCTTAACTAATAATTTTAAACAAAATCCTGTTTTATAAAAATATCACGCTGTATGATATGAATGACTTGGGACAGAATGGAATTAAAATACAATTCTCGTATCTCGATGAAAAGCGTTACCCGGCTTTAAACATGGCAATATAAGATTTCTATAACTTTCATTTTTCTTCCGAGTACCATTATTTTTACTGATTATATTAAACTCTATACAAATGATTCTGCTGCTCGATTTCTATATTTCATTGGTAAATTTCCTTTTTCCAGCATTTAAATGGCCTTTCTAAGTAAAGCATTTATGCGTCCTTCTATGTTTTTTATCCTCATCCAAAAAGAGAAAATTTTTGTAAAACAGACAACGTAAAAATTAAATTTTCTAAAAAATGAGAAATTTTGATAACATCAATGTTTTCCTATTTTTACAATACAACAGGCCAAGTTTGGCAATTGCAACTATTTAATAATAAAAATAAGCTTACAATTTGCAATAGATCTGCTGATTTTTAAACAATTTTGATAACCAAGATCAAGAACGCCACAAGGATCCTGTTCTCCTCAGACGATAATCACTACAAAATAATGAAAGAAAATTCTCCGGAATATTATATGAGTTCATAATAATTAATACTAAGAAACACATATTTAAAGAGCTTCAGTAATATCTCATCAAATCTATACTTTTCTAGTTTATGCTAGCGATACATAAAAATTATGCTACAAGAAATATTTCTCGCCGTACTAAGTGTAGATTTGTTGATGATTTGCAGCACCTCCTGGCAAATCATCAACCAACGATGTAGCACTATTCATTGTTTCGAATGAATTTATATTTGTCGAAGGCTTATGAATAAGCATTCGCAAGTGTCGCAGCGTTATATTCACATCACGGAACAACTGCATCTGTAAACAGTGTTTTCCATTAAAAAAATTCATCTATTATCGTTTTAGCTTAATTCTCCACATATGAATTTCTTTGAGATAAAAATTTAGTTGAAGTTAGAAAAATGAGCCATATTTCCCAATTTTCACCTGGAAAATGCCAATGATTGTGATCAGGAAACCGACAACATTGCCTAAAACATCGCTTGCGCCCAAGCGAGACCATTCTTTGTATAAAATCGATGAGGCCAGTATTACAAACGTTGTGAAGAATACATAATATATAGGCGTTACCATCGATGTGTTGTACATATCCAGGGATTTATTCAAATATATCTCAAAAAAGACAAAACAATAATGACAATTCATACTAATTTTCTTTCACTTCCTCACGTCCAGTCGATAAAATGGTTACATTTTGTGGACTTATAAATCTCAAGTACCCAATCCACAAATTACACTTTTTCTTTAAATTACTTCTTTCGCATCATCTGTTTAGACCTTCCATTACTGTTCAAAAAAATAAAAGACCAAAAGACATAGCTTTAATCACCACTACAGCATCTGTTGATGATGAATCAATTCAATACCTGACCAAAATCTTTCTTTTCATGCAATTCGGGCATAAATTTCCTTCACTTCTCATTACAATGCGATTATAAACTCAAGAAAAAATTAAAAAAAAAAAACGAACTTCGCTAAGTTTTTCTTAAATTTTGGAAAGACAAAAACGCTGATTTTGAATATATTTGTGTTTATCTTTGCAATATCCAAATCATACAGACTTCTCTATATATTAATTCTACTAATTTATAAAAAAAGGAAATACCAACCAGTTGTATGGAAATACAAAGAATTACAGCAACAAGCCAAAACCATGTAAGAAAATTAGTAAATTGTTGCTTCCCACCAATTGTTTCCTTAATGGCTAAACCAAGTCCTTTAACAGATAGCACAGAAAGAGAACCAATAATAGAACAAATAAATATATACACCAAAATGTTAGAACGGCCGAAACGTGGTGCCACACAAATAATCATTATTAGTGATACCAAAATCACTGCTACCACATAGAAAATGAAACCTGAAAAATGCATTCTGGAGAATTTAATATTCAAAACTCTGCCAACTATACTCTTGACACTTCTTCATCAAGCAATAATGTCCAGAAATTGAACATATGTTACAGATCGCAGATTTATTATTAACTGGAATTAATGTCAGGCAAGTAAAATCAACTATGATTGATGGTTAGAAACAAAACAGCAAAGGAAAAAAAAGATAGTTTGGCTAGAGCTGAAAACTATATTATTTCTTAACAGCTCATGTTGATCACATAAAAAAATTTCCTTTCATTCCAGTTCAGTTGAATTAGTATTCCAACGTAGCAGTTTTCTAAACAAATTCAGCAAATGGTACCATCATTAAAATGGAACAATGAACTTTCTGCAAAATGTAAAAAAAACTTGAGGAAAATCATTTTATAACTTTTATCGGTAATTACCAGTATAAACATCGAAGGCATTTGATGGAAAAAGAATTAGTTTGAGATACTGAGCCTCACTTTACATTTCAATATGCTATGGTTTACGTTCCAAAGCATTTGAAAAACTTTTTCACTGTACTGAAAGAAGATGGTAGGATAATGAGCACTGACGTCAAAACTAAGAAATTATATGTGCCAAAATAAGTTATCTTGTGCTCCTGCAGAACGTCCTTAACAAAAATACTTCACACTTTCCAGAAAATCCAAGCTGAATAACTCTTTCAGCGCTTGCCACATAAATTTTTTTTAAGATAGAAATCCATAAATTAATACAGACCTGCATCTCTCATTTTAAGAGCCAAATCAGCCATATTAGAAACCTCTTCTTCCTTCGGTGAGTGTAAGACGATTACTGTTGAACCAAGAAGACAAACCGCACAACCGATTTTACCTAGCAGATTTAAACGTTCTTTGAGCAATTTCGATGACAGTACTGCTCTGAAACAATCACGTGAGTTTAATTGTCAGATGAATAAATTCTCTTGATTAGATAAAAACTAACTGAAATCTACTTTTTCTATTTGTATGAGATTTCAATCCTTCGTCAGCTTTAAATGCCTAGAAAAAAATTATTTTAAAAGCATGTTTAACGACTGTGACAAAATTCGAATCGGACATGAATGTAACACAATCCTGCGACGGTTAGCGCCTCAACTTTAACTCATTTCATTCATTCTGTTCACTGTTTCGGCTGCCAACACAGTTTGGTCAAACAAAGTAATTTAGCCATTATTTGATAATGCATTCTAAACTTGAAACCTCTGGACCGACAAGCCATATTAAGGTTAATTAATAATTACACTATTAATTATATGCCCTTTCCATTTTGTATAACAATAACATGATTACATGTTTTATAGTCTACTGATTACACTTAAACTTGTGATAGCTTAAAATAAGTGGTTAACTAGTGGCAGCATAATGCTGGTTTTGATCTGCTGTTCAGTGCTATGTGAAACTATGGCACTAATGAAAAATTGAGGATTGTATGATCGAGCAGTTTTAATATTTCAATTTCATTTCAAAAGTAAAATAAAAATTACCCTGGGAATTGAATGTAAACTTACGTCACAATGACACTAAGCACACCAAGTGGTGTTACTAGACTTGCTGGTGCAAAAGCATATGCTGCAAAATTACACGCCTCACCAGTACCCACTGCAAAAAAGATTTTGAATAAATAATACACATGAACTGCTTCCTATAAAAATTGAAACTTTATCTATGTGTAAATGTCACCGATCAACTCTAAGTGATCCTCCTCCACGAATGAAACAAAAATATCTTTTATTATGCTTAACTAGCGGGCAAAGAAGCTTTTTTTTTTAATTTAACTGCATTCTATTTAATTTATTTACAAGCGAGATATAAGCAAAAGTCTAACATCATATTATCATAGTTTTTTTTTTGGAGGGAAAAAAAACTTACTAGTCAATACGCCAAACCACCACAACCATTCACGTAGATAACCGAAACCTCCTTCAGAGGCACGATGGGTACAATCAATTTGCGCAAGCTTGATAAGTGCTTTTTTCTTGATGATAAATGAACTACCAATAAATAAGGATGATGAAATGGCCAAGCCGAGACCAATGTAAAAATCGAGCAATGAATAACTAGATACTAAGAAATAGGAACCATCTGCACTGTCAGTCGTGTTACTATCAACTTCACTTTCCACTGAGAAATTCATCCTGAAACACCATTTTCCTTCTTCTTATGTATCTCTCCCCAAGCAGATATATTTTACAAATATGCAACTTTATAGGACATTATACTTTTAAAAATTAATAACTTGGAATAAAGCACATAAAATGTATTCTGCACATCAGTAAGTGAGTAGGAGGATCAGCTATTTTTTGATATTTAAGCTTTGTGTCTTAAAAATTCTGCAAAACTCACAGATTAATATTATCTAAACTGATGCAAATCAAACTGACAAAAATAAAAAGTTCTGCTTACAGTTATAAAAATCAAATGAGAAACGAAATTCGATGCTATATATTATATAAAGAACGGAAAATATTCCATAAAGAATGAGAAAGGTTTGAGTGTAATGTTTCCACCAATAGCAAGTATTTCATAACTTCAAGATGTTAAATAAGGTATAAAATGACCTTACATTGGTTGATCTCTTAGTAGTTTCTCAATAAAATAAAATAAAGCAAGCTTGACGACAGTGCGTTTGAAATTTTTGCTCATTATTAGAACATGATAGATCAGATGAGTTACCTCAGAAACTTATTAGGATAACATTTAGAGGCGGTTCTTATACTCTGTAATCTTTCAAAAATTGTCACTTGAAAGCAATACTATTCTCTTGATTCTCATCAGTCATAATGCCTGAAGCTATGTAAGAAATTGAAAGACAAGAATTATTGATTCAAAAATAAGCATGATAGATATTCAAAATGGAAGTGAAGGGATTTATAAAACCATAAGTCCATTAAGTGAGTTCAAGGAAAAAGTGACTACGCTAGTAACACGCTTTTTTGACATCAATAAAAGATGGAAAAATTTTTCAAATTTTAATTTATAATAACAGTTACAAATTTTATGTTTACGAATTCAAACTTACTGTTATATTTCTAAATGCCTTATCATAATTATAAAAAAATTCTTGCACCGTTTTAGAGAGTATAAGTAAATTTATATGAAGGTGAAATAATGTACGTATCATCAACATACAATTAGATAATGATAAAAAAGATAAGGAATGCTTGCGATGTCTTCCACGGTAGTCCGAATAACTGGAAATATAAAAAATATCAAGAATGACAAAAACGATGGAAAAATATTCTCAAATTGAAGCAGCTAACACTATTATAGAGGTACATTCGGAAGTAAAACCAATCAGATTTGACTGATGAGATATGGAAGGAACACACCCGTTAGGTAGTTTGTTCATTCCACATTTCATCAAAATGTAGCGTCTATATTAAAATTGAATTTTCAGAGATATGAGCATAGTGATATGATGCTATAGAACACTTCACATCGTTCATACTTCAATAGCATATAAAGGGTTCTCTTCTTAACCCAGTTTCCTTTTCTTCTCATAAATATCCACAGCAGTGTATGGCGTTAAGCTAGTACCTGTTAACTTCGAATACAGTTTGATTTATTCTGATTTATTCCCTCCACTTTTGTTGTTCTGGTTCTATGTAATTTTATAATTCTTTTATATGTTCTACTTCCTTCTTCAGATGAAATTAAATATCTTAATTTTTCCCTCGCATAAACAACGACTTCAATTATATGGCATTTGAGTTTGTCTAGCGTTTTCCAATATTTCAATATGCTAAGAAATAAACAGAGATATGAAACAGGATAAATAAGTTGGAAAATTGTTCTTGATAGCATTATTTACAGCAAAATCGCGATTGAGGATTAACAGAAAACGAGCTAACATGAAATATGAAGCATTCTCTGATACTGTTTCTTGTACTGAACTTTTAAATTTTTTGATAGGTACGGACTGATGAAATATATGTGCGTCCATTATCTATGGCCGTCTTCAGCAAATCGATAAATTCATCTGCAAAAAACGATTTTGATTTTTTTTTCTGCAAACGCAAAGAAATTACATTACTGTGATTCGAATTAGTAAAAAAATTAGTAAAATTCTCTACTTCTGGTTCGCTGTGAGATGGATCTTTATGATGAAAAGACGTTTTGATTTCAGTACTGTAAGTTAATCGATATCAATATATTTCTGCTCACATTCGAGCATTTTTCTTTACACTCCAATTAAAAGATTAAATGCTTTTGTATTTAATCAAAGAAAATTTCGAAACTAGAATGTAACAGAAAAGGCCAACAGCGCGAATGATATACATATCAATTATAAAAGACAAATGAATAATAAAATATATCATATCGTTGGCTAAGAAGACTGCTTCTGTGCAGAATGCAAGCTAAGCTTTCAGTAACATTCAAAAAACAGGGAAAAGAAACAAGTGTTTTCAAGTCTCTAATTAGGAATACGAAAGATAAAGTGCTTTTTACATGGCTGTTATTTCACAGATAATTATTTTACTGTTCAAAAATTATATTAATTTCACACAAGATATATACATCACTGTTAAGAGAATGCAAGATGATAACCCGTGTTACTATTCGTCGATGTTTGTCCTAATGTTTTTCTTGAGAAAAGATATGGATTCTTGATAAATCAGTCATTTTGAAAATGAAGTGGAAGCCATGTCCCACTTCAACTTATTTAAAAATTTTTTTAGAAAATGCCAGGGCTTAGTTCGCTTTAATTAAAACAAATCAAACTAAATATATTAATTAAAAACTACACACTACGAACATCAGAATCAGACCAGAAGCTATATGCCAATTCAATAATATCTGAGCAATTTTGTTCTTTTCTGAATCAGTGAAGAGTTTACCATTCAACAAATCAACAACAAACGCTATGTAAACATGACTTGAAATTGGAAAATTAGACCGATAAAACCGCATTATTTACTGTACTCTGAAATGATGTTCGCTTCATTAAAGATTCAAATCTGCTGATACCATAACAAAATAGGACGCTATTTAGACAAAATGATTTAACAGTTAGTATCGTGCGGCAACTTCATAAGATTAGCATATATGACATGGGGATGTAACAAATTATTGAATATCAATCAGAACAGCGGATCTGTTTAAAGTAACTTCGCAATATAACAAGTATCTTGACAAACAAAGTTTTCAGCCTTAACTTATGGTTTGATGGGTATCAACATTAGTGCTAGGGATCCTCATTTTGCAATCAACAATTAACAAATTCCCATCCAGGTTCACATTTATTCCCTGCAAAGAAGAAATTGAACAGTGGATAAAGCGCCCATGAGCAATCTTAACGAATCAACTAGGAGTGATGATATTTTCAACTATCACCATTATCATATATAATTCATGTGCCCAACCAATAAATGTAGCTTAAAATTCGGCCTAGGAAAATGCTTTAGAAGGCTTTCTAAATCAGGAATTATCAATTATGTGAAAATATTCGAATATTTCTGAATAGGGATAAGGTTAAATGAAATAATAGGAAAATAGAGAAGTATAAACCTCTACTGCATAGTTTATTACATTTTTCTTCCCCCACAAAAAAATGTAATAATGTTGAGAGACTCCCTGCACTCCACAACTTGGCGCTGACATCAACTGTTCCATTCTAACTCCATCTTCTGACCAAATTACAACAAAAAACTTTTTACAATGACAGAACAGCAAATTAAATACAGGATTTCTTCAAGGAAATCCACAATTAATTTGTAAGTCCCCCATTAATCTCTTGCGTAACTAGGCCTTCTAAAGCCAAACGGAGAAATTAGTAATAGCAGGAAGGACACCTTTCTTTTTCATATTTCCTATTTTTTGAAAAGATATCAAGCATTTTCTCTTTAATTCAAAATAAGATAACTAAAATGTTGAAATACGAAGTTATCACTCTATTTCAACTTGTTATACTACATTTCGGAATCCGTAATAAATACAGACCTCCGGTCAGCAAGTTTGTTTACAAAATTCAATTTCTTTCATCGGTGAAAGTATTCCTTTCAAAAATGGAGACGGAAATCCGTTCCATAATCAAAAAAAAAAGAAAAAAATCAACATAACAAGTTTTTATACTATTAAACGTTCAACATGCAACAAAATGAAATTAACAGAAAACATTTGAAAAATTAGAATAGTATGGGCATGATTCAGTATACTATACCAGTGCTGTCCACGCCAGTAATAATGAAAGCATTGGTATCAGCAAACAAACGTAAACACTCAAATATTCGTAAATGCCCCATCAGTTAAAAACATGTGTATTCTGCTTACTGCAACTCCTTTCTTTGAAACATCAAGAGGCCAGTCAATAAATAAGCAGAAAAATAGTAAAGATCAAAGTGGTACTAAAAAAATTGGTATGTTACAAATAAAGTTCTGAACTTCTTTCTCATTTTTTTCTATATAAGGGTGGAGTGAGAAAAATATTCAGAATTGCACGTTTTTTTCGGCTAATGTCTATTGCAGAATAGGCAACATCAATGAAAACTCTAAATCTTTTAGAAAAGCCCACCTTATTTCATATGATCTCCAGTTTCATGTGTCGAATCGAGAATACGACACTTCCTCGACAGAAAATATTTCAAATTTTTTTTTTTCAAATCAAATATCACATTTCCTTCCTCCAACAACAAAAATTTTAAAATAGAAATATGGGTACTTTTTTCTCTCTATTCAATTTCACATTTCTGATTCACATGAACCAATAAAATATTCAATTGTTTCTTTTACTCATCAAACAATAGGGTCTGAATAACTTTTCACAAAGTCTGTATCAGTATACTTCTCCCTCCCCCCTCCCCCCTCACAATATTATCGCGGTAACATAGCATCTTCCGAATTTTCTTGATCCACTCCTCCTATATGTATTTTCTCAATTTTTGGAGCTGTTTCCAAAACAGGTGCCAACTCGACTTTTTTTTCCACAGTACGTAACTTTTCTAAACTTTCTGCTGTTTCCTTCGTCAATAAATCTGCCTGAAATAAACATACTTTTTTCGGTAAAGTTATTAAAAAATGTATATAAGCATTAAACATTACAGCACCTCTGAAAATTTCTGTTAAGATTAACTTGCGAAAGTCTCATTCAACCATAAACAAAAAACTCGACGAGTTCCAAAGAACTTAAACTGTCAAAATGGATAACAATCCAAGCTGCATCTTTAGATGAAATAAAGGAGAGGATATACACCTTTTCTTTCAATAATTGGTCATACATTGGACGATAAACTTCAAAATATTGCTTGACACAGTCTTGCGCTAATTTCAAAAAGTCATCGATTCCTTCACCAGTTAACGAAGAAACTAAAATAATACAGAAAACTATTTTCAAAAAAGGAACCAACAATAAAATTTATTTTTCAGAAAATTTCTTGAAAGAGTGTTGTATTCTTCTTACGCTTAAAAAAAAGCTCGGCAGTATATTGAAACATTTCAGACTGTTAAGAAGTTCGTTATATTAATCACCTTGTAAAAAATGAGAGATGTTCTCTAAATTCACTAAATAAATCAGAGCATGTTTATACTATTTTCTTCTGAAAATGAGCTAAATTCAATATATCAAATTTGCTTACAATTGAGAATCTTAGCAACAAACCTGAGACAGTAGCCAAATGCTGATAGAACTGATCAAGTACAAGACTTAAAGATCTAGTTAAATCATTTATATATGAAGTGGAGTTTTGATCCAGCGCTTCTTGAAAACTTTCGAAATCATTCATCCATTTCGTTGCAAATGTTGGCTTTATTATGTCCGCCTACAATTTTTTTATACCTGTTGCATAATCCTTGTAGCAGCGATCAGAATGCAATACGTCCAGAACGGAATTGCTGACTTGTCTATTATTTAGCAATATAATAAAACGATAAAATAAAGAATAAAAAAATCTGCGTTAGTCAATTCAACTTTATAACAATTTTCATAGCAGTGCAACTTTTTGCATTATAAATTACGTTCCATCATAATTCCCTCAAAAAATGACTCAGTAGAGCAGATAACTGATAGCATCACCTTCGTCAAAAGAAATTACAATAAAATAACCTTATTGAAAACGACGATGAACGGCAGCTTTGTACGATATAAAATTGAGCACGCATAAAGCATGTTCGACATGAATGTTGTCGAATTTGCAGCGCGTACCGAATCAACGATAAATGCTATCATTGTCGGGAATGAAGATGCTAATGAATCGGTAATAATCGATCCGGAAGCCGACCACGTGAAAGCTTCGATCTGACCAGGGGTATCCAACAAGCAATAGCGACATTGTTCTGATCGAGACTTTATGAAATCCACTACCTGAAACACATGAAAATTTTCACCTTCCAGCAGTTTTGACTTTAACAAAAAATAAGATGGTTCTAACTGGATTCAAACTAAACAGTAGTAAAGTAACTGAACATGAACCAGCTATTCAATTTGTATTATGTACTTATAACTGTGAATGCTCAGATGAGCAGCATTTAAACAGTACCCTACAACCGCAAACTGCCTCAATATAGTCAACGAGTTGAATTCCTGAAGGACAAAATAATAAACTGATATTAAATATAACAGTATACACTTTAACTACTACGTAAAATCATCGCAAATTCCTTACTCATAAATCTTTATTTTCAGAAATCGTTCGGCTTAATGTTCTTAAAAATAAACATAAGCAGCAATCATTACATTTCGAAAAGATAAAAATCAACCTCATTAAATTTAGTGCAAATAAGATTTAGGCAAGTCAATATAGCACCATTCGGGCCTAAATGATATTCTTTCATCACTTGTTTGTATTTCACCGTATCTCGAATATCGATATTTGCAGCGTATGGAACTGTAGTAACAGCCGGATCCAGATTCACCAAATATGGTGCAATATTTTGCTGTCGTAATCGTGCTGCTACACGCTTAATTTATTGAAAAAATCATATTTTAGAAAAAGATATTTATGTACTCAAAAACAAGAAGACATAAAATCATATTTCACAAATTCAACGGAATAAATTAACATCTAAAAATCTTCAAAGAGCAATAAAGAGCAAACAGCAATGGGTGGAAAGTTACGAAAAGAAAAGAAACCTGGACAAAAGCACTTTTACCGGATCCCGCCATTCCCAAAACGATAATTGTGGCGGTGTTATTACCGAAAGCATCTGCTGATGATGATGACGCGAATGTTTTCATTTCCTCCATTCTAAAAGATCGCTGTAGTGCCAAACAAACGTCTCAAACTTTAGCGTCTTCTCAGTAAGCGTAGCGCAACAGAGAGATCATGCGTTCCCTTTTCCTGTCATACGTCATAACTACATTTTTCATTAAAAGCAACAGAAAAAGAGAGTAACTAACGCAACAAAACTGTGTATTCTCTCCACCAAAATAAAAATTTGGAAATGAATAAAATTAAGATGACGAATTAAAACAAAATAAATATGAAGAGAATTAAACTGAATTATATGTTGCCTAATTCCACAGAAATACCTTCAACTACTTAATCGACAAAACATTTTTAAACTGACAAAGCAGCGTCACAATCTAATAAAATACTCGGAAACCAATTACCCATCGCCTAATTAATCAACCACCCACTGACTCATTACTCTCCCACACTAATGAGAACTAAGCATCATACTACGAGAGAACTCTCTCTGTCTTTCCCTCTCATTTCTGTAATGTCTAACATCAACCTCATTGCCCAACCCTCTCTCACTTCACAATGTTTTATCAAGTGAAGAAAAGTAACGTGAGGCTCGATAGAGGAAAGTAGGCCGCGATACCGATGGTTGTGAGGGAGATTATAAGATAGCCGAGGTACCGATGGTTGTAAGGGAGATTATAAGATAACCGAGGTACCGATGGTTGTAAGGGAGATTATAAGATAACCGAGGTACCGATGGTTGTGAGGGAGATTATAAGATAGCCGAGGTACCGATGGTTGTGAGGGAGATTATAAGATAACCGAGGTACCGATGGTTGTGAGGGAGATTATAAGATAGCCGAGGTACCGATGGTTGTGGGGAGATTATAGGATGAAATAACAGATCAGAAAATTGCGAGTGCATGTCGAGTGTGCAATCTGTTCTCAATCTTGTATTTCTCGTATGTACAGATTACAGTATTGTTGGTCTTTCTGAAAGGTATGTCATCTGTAATCGGTTTTAAATGAGTATCGGATTTGTAACAGCTTCGGGGAAAGGCGTAACGGTGAGCGAGAAAGCACTTCAGAAGGCGCGTCATTTCTTCGAACTTCTCGACAACGATGGCAATGACAGTTTTATTCGGACCACTGCTGGAAATACTGATAAGGCTCATTGTAGTAATGTGGAAAATGGGTAAGAAAGCATTGAAGTCTGTGGATCAGTTTGCATAGAGTAGTTTAAAGATATTAAATGATATAATGGCTGACGTTATTGCTCTACACTCTGCTGTTCAGGCTTCCGTTCCATTTATGCGATATAATAGGAAAATTGACATCAACTTTTTCAATATTAGTATAGAAAGTTAAATTAGCTTATTATTAAGCAATAGTGCATATTTTTAATAAATTTTCATTTAAACTACTGCATGAGTTGTCAACGACTTTAATATTTTCAGTGATTCGGTGCTACTTACTTCCCCTTTGAGCGCTACACGACAAAATTCCAAGCGGATCTCGTCAACATTCAAATCTCCTGTGATCAAGAATCCACGTCTTGACAACGGTTGGAAATATGTTAGCTCATCTGTCACTCATTTTTGCTAAATGTTGTATGCACGATTTCATAATTCTGATACCCGCATCTATCAAAATTTGTCCAACTGCTATAAAACTTCTGGATGGATTTTGTGAGAAAGCAATTATTTATAATTCACCGTTGATTTCAATACATTCCATCTTATTTTAAAGCTTGTCTATGTTTTATATTTATTTTTCAGCTAAT
Organism: Acanthocheilonema viteae; assembly: GCA_900537255.1. Taxonomy (NCBI): domain Eukaryota; kingdom Metazoa; phylum Nematoda; class Chromadorea; order Rhabditida; family Onchocercidae; genus Acanthocheilonema; species Acanthocheilonema viteae. The sequence continues at coordinate 29,410 of UPTC01000395.1, forward strand.
TGCAGCAGTAGTTTCAACTCTCCAGTCAAAGAAATTGCAATATCATTTAAACAGTCAATTTCTACAACACAGAAAAGTAAAAACAAACTGAGAATCTTTATATGACTATAATGATAATCTTAGAAGCCTTATAAATAGTTTTAGAGTATCCTTCTTGTAGAAGCGATATCTCATTTTAGTGTTTGCTACACTGAAAAACTTCTTTTTGAACCTTTTTAAAATTGATGAGGCAAATACTTTGCTAATTAATTGCTATTCTGCTTAATTCCCATTTTTTAATAAAGAACCACTACTATACAAGCCAGGTGAATGCAAGCCATAAATGATAATGGGGCTTTTTGAAAACTTTGTTTTAGATTCTGTCTGCGGTGAAAGTGGAAATGTTACTCCGATCAAGTTGTTGACACCATATTGCAAGAACTGGCGGTTGTGCATCAAAGTTACTTCTGTTGATGAGGCAAATACTTCGCTAATGCTATTCTGCTTAATTTCTGTTTTTTTTTTTTTTGAAATGTAATTTCAAATTTTACGTTGTCTTACTTTTAGATGAGATGTGTTCGAGGTCAGCAAATATTCTCATTTCTAGCGGTGGATGATGGCGGTGTCGAAATTCGTGTTTCTGCTTTTGGTGACACTGCGTACAAAACTGCTGCTTTAATTTCCCCGGAACAGGTGAATTTACAGCAAGTTTTATAAATTCATATTCAAGTTCTTCTGAAATGGTAATTTAATATTCTAGATGTATTATATTACTCGTGCATCGGTAAAAATGGTAAGCAGGAGATATAGTCGTAAGGAACACGATATGGAGATTGTACTTCGACCAGATAGTGAGGTCATCTTATGCAATTTTTATATTTAGTGTAAATCTTATATATGTATATGTATATGTATGTATATATGTATATGTATGTATATATGTATATGTATGTAT
>UPTC01000396.1:0-40424 GCA_900537255.1 Acanthocheilonema viteae
AATCACCATTCTCCAATCATTTTTTTAAAATCTAGCTGTTAACCGAAGGTAACATCCGAAATTCATCCAAAAATACAAAAATTTCAACTCAGTACAAGAATCGAAGATAAATAAAGCGAGATATTCTTACTTTTCTTTAATTATTTTAATCATTTATTTCATTTGCTTCATTTCTTTAGTCACTGCATGATCAAAGTGTTAAGCTACAGTCCGTTTATTTTTTTTTAGCACTACATATAACTAATAATGGATTATAGATGGCATAAAAATCTTAGGTTTTATGCAATTTATTATTTCAGTTGGAAGAGCCACGCAATTTGAAAATAGTCTGAAAAAGAATGAGTAGTTTGTAAGAGAGAGGAAGCTTGAGGGAATGACTTAGAGGATGTAGATCTAGGTTATGAACTAATCAAACAAAATATATGGAAACAGTAATTAAGTCACAAACAAAAGGGTTATATCAGCTTGCAATACTATTACCCCGGAAACTAAGCTTCATAACTTCTAAATTAAAATTAAAACTAAATAACCTGAAATTGATAGTGAATAATTCGATTAATAGACTTTTTTTGCAAATATAATTCCTTTCATTCCAATAAACAATAGGAAGCTTTCGAACTGTTCCACCTGACGAGTTGTCTGTTCACGCGTACAGCACACAGAGTCAAACAATTCCTGCAAATGTTTTAAATTCTAATAAACTGGGTTGACAAGCAACTCATATAGATTAACAACCATAAAAAATGTTCAATTCCGCCCATTCGCTTAATCATAACGGTAGATATGCAATGCAATATTAAAGCTGACATTAAATAGCTTTCAAAATATGTTCATGATAAACGAAAAATCTCCGTTTTTTTTATAATCAAATGTATATTGAAAATTCAGTAAGCAGTAATAAGCCATTATGTAAGCTGGATTTAAAATGCCATCTGACGTAAATTCACACACCAAAAATGTGCACGCAATACTATGTGTTTCCGTTAGTCTGCCAAAAAAGAAGCTTTCATTTCAAAGAATGTTCTGGTAGCGGTTGTCGAATTCCAATGTGTAGGAGATTTACTCAGGTTTCTTTTTCCCCTTTTCCCTTTTTGCTATAAAAAGAAGAGAGAACCTGAATGAAACTTCGAATTGCACCCTGAAATTTGTTAATCATAACGATAAATATTTGGTGAAAAATCGATTCAGCAACAAAACAAAGTACCTTTACGAATAAATGACAGAAAGGAAAGTTGAACATGCTGCATTGTTATCGGTCCCAAATGCTAACTTTATCCAAATATTTCTTAATGCGATAAAATCACTTATTTCGATGTTTGTGAGTTCACTATTCCTTCGATGTCTCGTCCGCCATAAAACTTCCGTAACTCCACTACTTACCAGGTCCGAAAATTTTTTCTGTGTACGATACATAACAAAACAATAGAAAGTCAAATTGAACGTTCAAATTAGATTCATTAGTAGATTCTCGTATAAAAAGATAATTGGACACGGTGAAGAATAAGAAAAAAAGAAGCAGACCGGATCACAATACCCGAATAGATTAGGTGCACTGTTGCTCGTCCACAGGCGAAATAACATTCGGCCTGGAAGAGTGCGATGTCATTGGGCATTGGGCAGTCCGGCGAGGTCTGTGGTCCGGTTTCCGTTAGGGTCTCTCTTCTCCTCGGAACGGAAGATGACGTAGAAATACGCTAAGCTTGCACGGTCGTCACATGAGTACTTAGAAGGGAAATATGAATTTAAGGAAATGATATCAAATGAACTTTTCTCCTCTGATGGCGATTCACATTATCGACGAAGTTTGGATTATTGTTAAGAGAGAGTATGTATAACAGTTCTTAAGAAAGAAGCACTCTTTTAATGCAATATTGAACTTACATAATAGTTCATTTTGAGAATAATTTTAATTGTTTTGCAAACTTTTCTTAGCGGTCAGCCGTTTTTGGGTAGCTGTCATACGAATTGGAAAGGTACATCACTTATAGGATCAACTCTGTATAATTCATCGATTGATTGATTGATTGACAGTTAAATTAGGATGACGGTGAAGGATCGATGTAAAAGTTTATTTGCAAGGGGATTTGAAATTGTTCTTAACAATAAAACTTGCGACAATTAGCGATTGCTTTTTTCTATTCTTCGCATATCATTTCATTCATTTTTCCTTCCCTTAGCAATATAAATAAAAGTGACAAAATTACTGACAAAATTCTATCCGTTCTATTGGACCGTTTGGGAACATTAGCTCTTTGTTTTATCACATTGAAGTTTAAAATGGAGAAAAATAAACGCTTGCGAAGTTCACTGAAAAAAAAAAAAACAAAATAGAGTCTTGGACGAGATCGGATGTCCGCTCTGTTCCTTTTACCCGGATTTTTTCTTTGCAGGGTGGCATTGCCAATTTAGTGTTCTTTAATTAAGCATTTCTTTATAGTTTTGATTCAATTATTTTTTTATCATTGATTTTGAAATGATTTGAAAATGCATGAAAGTTGATTGAGAGAATTCTGAATTTTCATTTTTTCTCTATTTAGGATATGGATTTTGAAAAAAGAAATGAAGTATTATTAAAATTATCGAATGAAGAGTCAACAAATCATGAAGGGATTAATATAGATTTACCAAAAGAGAAAATCGAAAAAGGTTCGAATAAAAGGACAGCCGAAAAATCAAATGAAAAAACTGAGGAGCCGAGCAGAACGAAAAATAATAAAGACTTCCAAAGAAGGGCACTTCGGTTTAACTGGAGAATGTGGGAGAAAATGTTGGCTCTGGAGAGAGATTTTTGACTTCAAGGAATGTGCAAAGAAAAGTCGTAGGAGATACAGGAGAAGTAAATCAAAGGAGTCGGCTAAGTATGCTATTAGCTCAGGAAGGTCGAGAAGTACGGAAAGATTAGGAAATGAACCAACAGAAAACGACAAAAAGATATATTTTGGCCAAACGTAATTGCCAGTAGCCTGTTATCAGTCCTTTTACTTTGCAGTTGAAATTCAGGGCAATAATAACGGTGATCCGAAGTTGAAAGTATAAATCAAATTTTAGTTTTCCAGAAAAAGCACATCGTGAACGAAATCTTTGAGAAGAAAACTCCAAAACGAAAATCGGTAGAGCTTTTTGGACAATTGCGGTGTTACTCTTCATTTCAGGCTCGATGTTTCAGGCCCTATAACACACCTATATCTGATTTCTAATGGGAACAGTGAGGAAAGAGAAAAACTTGTTTTAAAAGTATTATGAACTCTTCAAACAAAGCATCAATTCAAAGGACAAAGCAGGAATTCAGCTAGAATAGTTATCAAACAGAAATGGGTGATCTGCTGTGAACAACTTGATCAATTTCCAGAAAAGGTGGTCAGTTTCTTCTAGAGACCCTATTATGACAATGATTTATTGTATGGGATTCTAAGAATACCGAAGAGGGTTTGTTACAAGTAGAAAAGAAAGCTTTTTTAGTTACCTTTTTTCTAAATTTCAACCAATTCGGAAGAAAGCATGTCAGAAGGCATGCTACCTTCTTTTTGTACAGAGGCTTATTCTAAGGCTAAGCTAAATAAACATTCCAAATTCAAAAGTGAGGACATATACATTGATCTCGAAAGAGCGAAAATTAATAAGTGCTAAAATTTGTAAAATGAATCATATATTTATATTCCACACATGTTATCACTTATAAATACATCAAACCAGATTTGAAATGCATTTTTCGGACATGTTGAAACAAAATATATCATTCTTAGAAATCATATCTCTACGATCGGACATTTCCAGAAAATCTAAAACTAAGAAACCGATGATGCCAGCAACGAAAAGAACATCGGTATATTCATATCGGTTGTAAATCTTCGTATTCAATTTTCAAAGAATCATGCAATTTGAATATTTCGATGAAAATTTTCAGCATTACTTATATTCCAAAAAAAAACTCTTACTTAACATTTAAATAAGAACAAAGCGTGCAAAACTTATTCTAGCATCCTTTCTGCTACGACGAATCTTTGGATGGCGTGACGGATTAGTCGAACCTGAAGCTAATGAAATAAAACTTACTTGAATGTCCATTGTCATCTCAGAGGCAGGAAGTATTCAACGATAATCAAGTTAGAAGGCAGAAAATGTTGCTGAAAAAGAAAGCTTGACCCAAAAAGGACGAGTTAAAATGTTAGATTAGATCTGATGATGGAGCATGAAGACCGAAATGTTAGGATAATGCTTGGTTACTTCCACTTGGCAAATTGCATGTCGGATGGATGTCAAAGACCGTGAAACAAGTAATCTTATCTTTGTGATTAGCATTCAAATAACTGGAATGATTCTAATCCGTAATTTTTTTTGCTATATATTATATATTTGGGCTCATTGGTTAACAACTTTCAAATAAGTACATTGATTATTATCAAACTATTGCAAGGAAAAAAATTCACACCATGTATGAATGTTGCAAAGCTTTTTAAAATAAGTTTGCCTGTTAGTGAACAGGCAAACTTTTTGGCAGGTTATGAACTCCCCAGTAGAATAAATTATATGTTTCAATTTGAAGTTTTTTAAATTCAAGGAAATCATTTTAGGAAAGTGAAATGAACATGATTCAGGGAATGCAAATGATGATGTCCAATAAGTTCAATTTGGTCAGAGGCGATTCATCGATCTTCAGTCCCAGAGGTAAATAATTTTATTTTAAACTTTTCTATTTGATGCAGGCACCTCCACTTATTCACAAATGAAACGTCTTCTCCCAGTAGGCCAATGAACTTTACTTTTTCATCTTTGTCAATACCGCCTGTAACTGTTTAGCTTAATTAAGCCGACCATTCGAGAGAAGACACTTTATTGAATTTATTTACTGATTCCAATTATTCTCCTAAAAGTAAATAGGACGAACGGAAGGAAAAATAATGGCATCACCAAAACTTATATCGTTGTGGATAAGAATGCTGTGAAGAATAGTGCTCAGAAACTTGATGCTGAAAATGTAACGGATTTCACATTCAATTATATTTTTTCAAGAAAGGCCTGGAAAGAGTAGTGAAGTTGGAGCACAAATTTTTATAGAAACAACAACGACACATCTCCGAATTTTGCCGAAGTGAAGTAGCGGTTCGCATTGAAAATCATATTTGGCCAAATGTGCGAAATGATTCATATTTCATCTGCGAATGGTTTCCGGAAATAACTCATGTCATTTAATAATCCTGTTCCGCATATTGCCAAATCATATTCTGCAACATGTGGCCTGCCGATCCCTTCTCTTCAAATTTTCATGCCAACTTTAAAGAAATAGAATGTACCTTACAAAATCAAAATGATCTCTCCATTTTTAACAGCGTCCGGCGTAAATGTTTCAAAAAAAGCGCTCATGTGTCTCTAATATATCTAACGGTTAAATGTGACAAGTAATGCGGTATGTGACAATAAATTTATTAATTTGATGATGAAGGAAAGAATCGGTTGCCAATGTGATCAACTCTACTGAAAGTGCTGTACGTTTGCTTCCAACAATGATGAATGAGTCTCGATATATCCATGCGTCGCAAATTAACATTCTTTACGACAATTTTATCATCACACAAGTAGCTGCTATTGTAAAAAGTGTACTGTTATCATTCTTTTAACTTTATGCTACTTACGTAAGATGAATTCAACAGAAATTTAAAGCACAATCAAAATGCGAATGGCAGCAAGAAGCACCGGAATCAGTAGCAGTTTGATTGGAAACGCTTGTAATGCAATTCGAAGGTTAATTCTTCTATTAGGCCATCCTTGTCTTGCCTACATCTCTGTTCTCCCTTTTTTCAAAAATAGTTATCAAATTCCTATGATAAAGAATGTTTACTGCTCTGAACCACTGAATGGCTTATCATTACCACCGGATTACTGGGTGTTCAGCAGGAAAGAGTTGAATTAACTTCTTTCTACGTTTAGTTGCTTCATTTTGAGTTATAGATTAGATGTAACCAAACAGTTTTCCACCCAAATTTCATCCAAACATTATTGACTTGTCGTGGACAGACCATTTAACCAAGTAAAACTTGCAATTTTTAATCTTCAGTCATCGGAGGAAGAAACTTTCACCTTACAGCTGATATGTAATATCCTCACATTTACTCTCATAACTTCTTGAAGTGATCTCGAGTGAGAGGGTTTTGCGGGGTCCAAGGAAACAGTCACTGATCGACTTCTTTCGAATGTTATGGCAGTATCACGTGTTATTAGTGATTTGTCTGGAACCGCTTACTGGTCCAAGGAATGCTATCCATATTTCAGCTTTAAAAAACAACAAGTAGTTAAGGCCCTGCACGACGATACAATTTTCTTGCCAATCAGCTAAATGCGTCCAGTTTTACCTTGAGTAGTTGAAATTCAGGTGAAAGAAAGAAGGTTCTCTCTAGACCCGATAAGTTATTGAGACCCTGTGGCAAATTTATTGTTTAGAAAGCTGTGCTTACGAAAATGGAAATCAAAAATGGTGGTAAGTAATGATAGTCAGAAGTGATTCCGGTTTGTCTTCCAGAAAGCTATTCATCAGCCGGCTACCGTTCCATTCTCTAATATTACCTGACACTGTACGAGATAATCTGTTTTTTTGAAATTTCAGGAAAAAATAATGCCTTCAGTATAGACAGTTTTGGGAATCTGCGATGAGTTAGCACATAGTTAGCACATCTATGACAAGCTATATTTGTATAATTAGTGCAGTTTCTAATCTCCTGCAATCTTCCGGAAGCTGTCGAGAATTTATTTCTTCATTCACTCTTCGTGCGATTCATCTCGAAATTATGACTCACGAAGAAATTTAATCTATTCGCATGTTATTTATATGCAGCAAAGAAACGACACATTCACATAATGATATGATAAATGGACGCATGAAAAACAGATATCATGTTGCTGATTGAAATGTTATTGATATTGCCGATATCACCAATTTTGCTAATTAAAATGATTGCTGTAATGGAAGCAATAGATCAAAAAAGATATTAATCGTTGTTCACGGTAGCTATGGCATACGAAGGACAGCTGTTTTCGTAATCACCTCATTGCTGATAAGACAAATATGATCGAGTACACTTATCAGTTATTCTACAGATAGATGAGTTCAGGTTCACAGTTTGCGTGAGTTCTCACATTCTGTTTCTACTTCCCCTGTTCAGATCGTGGAGACTCATCGCATGTCAATATTGAAAGTAGCTGTGGCGGTACGTAAACGGCGTTATGGTGTTCTGCAATTCTTAGCAGATTATCGTTTAATACTGCGGTGTGCTTTGTGTTACTCAAAGAAATGTGATCTGATTAAAAATGAAACATTTATGGATGCCACTGATGTAAGTGGATCGTTTGCATGTTAACCTTTGACCTAGGAACGTATATCGATTTGGCAATGAAATAATTCCATTCATAATAGATTCGCAACCTTATAAAACTCTGTTCTTAGAAGAAAAGAGAGAAATAAGTTGAGAAGACTTATACCGCATATTCAGCATATTTTCATGACAGATAAAAACAAATATGTATTGAAAGAATTGAGATTTTGGTAATTGTTGCAGGTTTGGAAGGTAAGGATCGTTATATATGATGCATTCTGTTGGTATTCATTTCAAAAAATCAATTTAATATCGCTTACCGCACGCACACATTCATTGGACTTCGTCAAAAAAATTTATCTTTTAATAAGCAAGTGATGATCACATTTCGCATTTATATCACCACAAATCATTTCCATATAAAGAAAAAGTTTGGTTAGGCTTTGCTTTTTTTACTCCAGGTTGATGAGGATGGTATCCTCTGACAGGTTGATCGAAGCTCATTTGCCCGGTTATCGATAATAGGAGATGATAGGACACCGACTTGTAAAACAATGATGCCAATCCAGGAACTGATAATCTTTGCTGCTTTCACAGGCTCTTTAAACGTGCTGGAAACTTCTATGGTGCCATATTTTCATTGCCATGTTAAAATTAAGATTGCATTTAATTCACAAAGTTGGAATTTGTCCTATATTCGCACCAAATTGGATTAGTGAAACATTCGTACCAACCGCTTTGAATAATATTTGACCGTGAAGTGAAGGTACAACGGTTTAATTAGTCATTGTGCTAAAAGATGAAAAGTAATCTCTTCCATAAGAAAATATATCAATTTTTTTATCAGATATCAATTAAAAGGTCATGTAGTGATTCTTTGCTCACAGTTTTTAGTGAGTAATTAGGAAATCAGAACTTACTGCATTGAGTACACCATCAGTTCCATTTTCATGATCCGGAATGAACACTTCGAATGATATTATAGTATCGTGTTTTTAAAGCTCGATATTTATAGATTCATAACTTCTGCTCTCCTGGACCGAATTCACATCTATAAAGCGCAATGACATGTGTTTTACTGACTTGTTTAGGCGTGATACACAGAGCGCAAATATTTCGTTATGCCAATTGGATGATGTATTTCGACGTAACACACAGTGATAAGCAACTAAACAAACAAAATCAGGAGATAACGTTCTCCAAGTTCCATACTGCAGTAAAGATGTCATCAACAAACGTTTTACTATCGTTCGCATATTTCTTGTTTGTCCCAACGATGCGTGTTGGCAGCCATCTTTTTGATTGAATATTGGTGACGCGAATTATGACGCTGTTTTCCTATCTCTTTTACAGCACCTTTACTTCACGTACCAGCAATGTAGCACTTTACAACCGGAACTCTGAACTTAGTCATGACTTGAAAGAGTAATGCTTTCTCCTTAAGGTGTGCTCCGATGGCGCTTCACACTCCATTCGCTTCTCCAAACGCTGATGTTTCATCGCTATCCACCCATTAGCACTTGACCCGCTAACCACTTACACAATTTCAGCGTCCAATTTGAATTTAAACCCCATCGTTGAAATCCTGAAATTTTCCCATCAAAAAATTTCAATTGAACTAATACAGAGAGAGACTTATTGAAATACTTCAATTTTAATTCAACTTTAATGAACTTAAAATAATTCTTAATAATCAGTTTATTGTGTTTTATGGATTAAAAAAAAACTTAATTTTTAGGAGGCAAAAATCAAGAGGAAAGATGAATTTCTTATAGTGTTGGAAGAAACTTTATAATAAGAAAAGGGAGGGAGGACTGTGAGTCGAGAAGCACAAGACAGGTCACTCAACGGTCATACAAATCTTTACGAACCGCTCACAATCGTTACAATGTTCCACTTTTTTCCCTCTGTTAATTACCTGTGGAATTCCTTCCTTTTCAAATTTATAGAGAAGACTTCACTTGCTAAATTTATTTGTATAGGGGGAAAATTTTCAATTACAAGTTTTTGAAACGGCACGAAAGACCTTATGGAAATGCGCTTCATTGACAGCAATCACCGGAAATGACATGCGGGAACGAATGCATCATTATGAATGGTAGAATTTTTAATATTAAAAAGAATGAAATATTTGTTACCATTGGAATTCAAACACATTTTAGAGAAAAACAAGCAATTGGAATTAAGTGTTGAATTTTCAGTTTCAAGAAAATTTTTCTCATAAATTTCTTTCTTAGCCATCGAAATATTGGATCATTATTACCAAGTGATAATCTAAATATGAGAATTGCCGCATCATTTGGTTCCAGCTGTCGAGTAAGCATTTTTGTCTACCATTTCATATTTGTTTTTCGGTTGCTTTTCATACTTTCACAAACAGTTTTTTACCGGTTGATTTTCCTTTGGATATTTGCGCCACTTTCATCTCATTTTCATTAATTGATTCGGTTGTAAATCAAATAATGGTGTCGGAAAAATTGATATTGCAGGTATTGGCAGCCAGCTTCATCGAATTGTTGGAAGATGATTTCGAAATGATAAAATGGAGGAAAATCGGAGATGGTATAGTGTGTTACATCTATGACTTCCATCAGAATCTTACTTTCCTCACTTTGATCGAACCAATCTCTCCTCAATCAGAATGTGTCTTTCATAAATGGACAATCACCGTGTATCAGTTTTTCCTCACTTTTATATTTTTCAACATAAAAATTCTCTTTTATTCATCAAAGAGGAATTGCTGCAGGAAATCATCGATGATATTTGAAAAGAACAGTACAAATTTCATAACATTACATGCAGGAGATAACAAAATTTATGGTATGAATTTTTGCTTGAGAACAGAAGCAGAGAGATTTTACCAGATGCTTCGGTTGCACTCTTCTTCGGGATCAGGTATGTTTAGATGAAGAAGAAATGTAATCAGAGAGGTGACATTTGATGATGACCCTTCTTTCTTCATATCCATCCATTTTTATTCATTTAGAATGGAAAGGGGAACGGAGAGACGAGATGTTCGATGAGCAGTCATTTTCCACTGACAGCTTTTCCACTGAAAGGATTCACATTGAGGCATTCCAATTCTAAAATTATTCTCTTCTCAGCCTTTTCTGAACTATGCTGAACTTTGTTCAAAATATGCATTGTTTTGGCTCTTTTTGCATTGTTTTTTTCAATTCAGTCAGTTTTTTGAAAAATCCTCACTTCATTTTCATACAATTCATAGTGTGGTCAAATGTCCCAGCATGCATTATTTTCAGCACTCTCCTCGAGGGATATCCTCATTGATAACGGAAATTTTGAAAAAATTGAAGCATATATTTGTCCGCAATCACTCCTCAGCACAAAAACTTAAGTTTTTTTTTGAAATTCTCTATAGAAATGCCATCGAGTAAAGTTAACAATCAACTATTTAATTTATGCAATTCCATCATATTAATTTTCATAAAATCCATGTATTATACAGGAAAATCTCTGTTTTCTTTTGCAGTTTCTTATGCACTACCAAGGAAATTGGTATTTCAAAAAAATTTCTTCCACACCAATAATCGCTGCATATCCTCGAAATATATTCCGCAAATTACTATATGTAGTAGTGGTGATGGAGGAGGAAGAGCAAAATCTATTGAAATCAGTGGACCGCTGAACTTCGAGTAAGTTTCGTAACTGATGGAAGTGATGAGTGGATCTTTCACTGAATCTTAAAATTCGTGAGGAAATTCGAGAATAAGACAAAGTTCGAAGGAAAAGTAGGACCGAAAATTGTGTAACGAAATATAAATAACAGAAGAAACAAAAGAATCTTTACGCTTGCTATTCTTTCTTACTTAACAGGCACAAGATTCATATTGGATTGGATTCCGTACATGGATATGAAGATAATGACTTCTTGAAAAAGATTCTCAGAGAAACACAATTACTCTTCGGCAGTCGAGAAACATTGATAGCAAACGAGCGGTATTTGGTAGGAGCATCGTGCCTCTCAAGAGGGCGAATTAATTCTGATTCATCTGATTAGTTTTCATACAAATTTCACAAATGTGTCAAGTATTATTTAAATTTAAATTTCATTTTTTAACACAAATTGATTGAGTCTGTTAATATTTTGGAAACTTTTCTCATACAATATTTCAGACAAGAAAGGATGAAAGCCAACCGTTAATACGACAGTGCAGTTTAAAAAATGCAGTGGATAGCATGTATAATCATAGATCATTCATTATCTTGTTGATTTCCTTTTCATATGTATGTAAAGAATTATCCTAAAAGTAAAATAGATATATTCCATTTCTTCTAGGCGTCTTCACATCCGCAAACAATCACGAACAACTTTAAGTTGTGTGAAACACTTCGATCAAGTCAAGGTATTATTCTCTTTTCTTTGTGCTGATAGAAAATTGCTGTACTTCCAAAGCAAACAATCTCCATCGTTCCTATTACTTCCGACGGTGCTGTAAAAATTTTGCTGACAACAGTGTTGCTCCTGACTGTTTTCGAAGTTTTTTTTGGTATACTACAGAGAAACAATCGAAAATCAACTAATTTTGGAGACAAGTTACTGGAAATAACTCAAAGTTCAAACATGCAACAAACAGTAACGATATCCGGCGAAGGCTATTCTGATCCGCCGAATAATCTAAATGGCAGTAACAGGATGAATCTACAGACAACAGAGGTGATAATTAACTTCTCCAATCTTTTCGTGAAAATAAGATATTTCAATTAACCTTAAATTTATGCAGTGATTGTGACAAATTACTGCAGGAAATGGATCATCCGGAAACTCCCCGAAAATGTTATGATAGGAAGCAAAAATTGACAACATGCACGGTGGACCATGGAGAGAGATTTATTTCTTCAAAGAGTTCAGCAACAATGATCAGAAAAGATTTTGAAAGAAGATAGCAATTATTCATTTACATCGAGCCTCTCAACTTACAAGTTAGTAGAAAGGTGAAGAAACAGCATGATCAGTTCTCTAGCAACAAGTGGTTCTCTTTGAAAAATAGAGTAAAATCTAAACTATCTTCAGAATTTCAGCTACAGTCTTTAGGAATAAAGGTCCTACAGTAAATTAGTTTTTCAAATTCAATTCCTTCCTTCGCTTTTATAGGAAATAGTAAAAGTAAGATGGAAAAAAATGTAGCGTTATAAAAACATTCCCATAGTGATTGTTTATCATCCATTAAAACAAACATCACAGATATACTTATAGTACCTGTTAAAAGGAAAAGAAATCGCTTCAATGAAAGAGTTATATGACGAAATAAGGAAAAGTTTCACAGACTGTCCTCCACAAATGTTACAGAGCGATTAAGAAATGTTTTCGGACCAATTTTATGTCTTACAGACCTGAGTTATACATAAATTTTTCATCGTTACTATATAATAAGCTCTTAACTATAAATGTCAATTTTTATCCAATCTGATCTGATTATTGTCTCAAGAAAACTACCAACAAATTATGCCTACGCATAAAATGTAGCAGATAATTCGAAAAATGGGAATATTAAAACAACGACAATACTGGTGAATCAAGCAATAATCTAAGAAACCAGTTCTTAAGGATGTATTACATACCTAACTTATTTACATCTCACTAAGGAAAAAAAATCACGGACCTAAAATATCAATCTAACGGATAGTAATGAGACTAAACTAAGCACAAATAGCAATAAATTTCCATATAAACCCAAGACGAGAGTGTACAAATCAAAAGAAAGTCACTGGTAGTTTTTACTTTATTTTTCACGTTAGTGTTCAACCAAACTTTACAATGTACTCGTTCATCCTACGATCTGCTAATTCATCCTACGCCATTCTCCACTATGTTTTGCTCTTCTTTCAGTGCTGACTGAAAATTCCACAGTTTAATTAAATGATAATAAAAGTAACAATTATCATCGCTATAGCAATACTTATGATCACGATCATCGATGCACTAATGAATTCTTGAAATATAATCTTTATCCAAAAAAATAGAAATAATGCGAATAGCAACCTCAGCAAGTCGCGACGATAGTTCGACAACGGGCCGCAGAGATGAAGATACTGGAGGTGAAAATGCACTGTTTGGTGATGGGACCAAAGGTCCACTAACGGTCATCATCGCTGGCAATGGGACCGAAGACAACTGGTACGAGATTTGCGACGACTGTAAGCCAACAAACGGGGGCTGTTGAGCATACAATAAATGAGGTGGCGCTACCTGGACGGAAGGTTAGTGTAAAAATGAGAATGAACAAAATAAGCTAATTTTATATCGATAGTTTTAGGAAAACTTCGCATAGGTACTTTCGATTTCAATACTTTAGCTTTTCAAAAATCTTCCCTGATTATAATAAACAATCAAAAATAGTATGCACTGAAAGTATAGCTCTAAGAGCATACGGACCCGAAATGTTTCCAACGATGACGTAGGAAGCTGCGTTTCATCATTCATGTTTGTAAGCCTTTCAGTATCTCGAGGATAATTAGTGGTGTATGTTTGTACAGTTTGAGCACATGACAATTGCTGACTTGACAGTTGTTCACATGCTGTTTCACCTCGACTACAAACATCAGCCTCTACATTTAGAAATGGCGCTAAACATTCAGCAGTTGCTTCAGGTGTAACAAAATATGATTGCGTAGGCGGAGAAGCACTACCGGAATGAACGATTACTTCTTCCTATAATTATAAACAGAAGACAAGTGTTTACTCTTGCAAAAAAATCAAAGATTTAAAAACTAAAAAATGCTAAACAATGTTTTACACCATAATATTAGAGATAATGTACAGCTACAATTTTTTTTTCGGCAACATTGTTGTACATCAAGAAATTAAATTACCCTTACCAATTCTGGAATCGGAATCTCCACTGCAACCTCTGATAAATTGGTACACTTTGAATTCCTGCTGTTATAGATGGTACTTTCAGGTTCTACCTGATCAGGATTTGAAGATTGTGACTGCGTGGTTAAATCAATTGGCGGAGCAATCACTACTTGTCTATCAATACTAAACTGCGGAGGAAGTATGAATGCAGCTTCTCCAGACTCATAGTTGATAATCTCGGGACTTCTGTTTTGTAAAAGTAACTCTGATGTCTCATGCAGCTTCATTCCAGACAAATCCAATCTACAAACTCCGTAATATTTCCTTTACACATATAAAACTTCAATAAAACGAGAATTTCGGTAAGGTTCTGAGTATTTGCTCCGGATAACAAAAGTACCTTCTTGGCGGGCCAGGCATCACTTCAGCAAGTAATTCTGGCAAGAATGCACCAATGCGCGTAACAGTCATATCGTACAAATCAGGTATGGTACTGAACATTTCAGTATTATCCATGACAAGAATCATATTCTTTAACGATTCCGGAATTGCTTCTGATAAAAGATCACTACGATCTGCATGAAGATACTGGTCCATATAATCCAGCAAACGTAACCACAGGGATCGAAATGATTCCAGCGAACTCAAAGGACTGAAAAAATTTCTAATCTCCATTTAGTAATGAACAGAGATTTTAATAACCTTATTAAGACCTGATGACACTGAAGGGACTTGAACGATAACAAAATTCCAAGAAATGAAAAAAATATCATAGTAACTTGAAGCAATAATGAAAATCTTTGCGATTCTAATTCCTTTGAATCAGATTACTGAGGAAAAATCTAATGCATCCTTTATAAACTTAAAGTTACAGTTTTCAAATCCGAAAAGATAAGATAAATTAGATTTCATGATAAAATATTTAAACCAACGTTAGATGATTGAGCAGAATTTTCGAAATGAGTTGCATAACTCGTACTCGTGTCTCCTCCATTCCAATTGGATCCATTGGTGATAAATTTTCAAGTAGTTTTTGCAGCAGAGGAAAAAGTACCTCGCCAAAACATTCTTCCCACTGCTTGCCTTTCATCGCTTGCATTTCAGGTATTAGGAAGGACCTCTATGAAATTTGGAGTCAAATTAGTGCTTAAAATTCGTAAATGATTAAAACATGGAAACTTACCACGAGAAAATTAAGCGCTTGCGTTCTTACTTGTCGCCTACAGTCACAGCAAAGACGAGCTATACACTGCAAAAGTGGTCGCCAGCAATGGTTCCACAGAGCTGATAAACTCGCATCAATCTGAAATATAAAGGCATCAACTGAAAAAGCAGCATACTGTTTCAGTATATAATATGAATAATTAAAATGACTTAATAATAAACAGGCATAAAACCAATAATGGCTACAAAAAAGTGAATATAGCTCACTTCAGCCCCACCATCAGCCCAGCTATGATATACCGTAGCACCTTTCACATGTAACGTATGACACAAGTCAAGTATCTGGAAGGCAACCTGCAAAAAAACAAAATACATCTATTGAATATTATGAAAAGGACAAAAATAGCGACTTATTCATTTTATTGAAATAAAAAGGAGTAGAAAGATGAAACAGATCAAGTTTTCGTCAGACTGCAAATTACAGTAAAACTGAAAACCATAACCTGCTGATAACTTGCTGATAATTTCTGTGGCTCAGCTTGAGATGGCACTTCTTCATCATAATTATTGCCGGCCTTCAGAGATAAATGTCTGTGGTTGGTTCTATCTGCAATGTGAGTTCCAATTTGCAAATTTTCACCTACCCGCTAAACGAACTATTAAATTTCCAGCTAAGTAATCATTTGTTCATAACATTATAGACTGTTGTTTGATAAATCAATAACCTTGTTTAGCATTATATTTTGACTTCTCGTCCTTTAAAACACTCCGCAAATGACTTTGGACATCACCACTGAGCGGACCAGCAGCATATCTGCAGCATTTGAAATTTGTTTGAACTTTTGACTATAAAATTATCTCAAACAAATAAATAACTGTTAGCAATTTAATTTACAAAACTGCATATGAGAAAATTAGAAATGAAAATATGCATACCTCCCACCATCCAGACTAGCTTCAGTGCATGATCGCAGACACTCTATACACGAATCGAAGTTGTCCGGAGTGATGTGCGCTGCATCTCGTGCCAGAAATGCTAGCGTTTCCCCCACTTTAAGGAACGCTAAAGGATCGTGTCTAAAATAAAATAATTCGTGTTCCAAATTAAATCAAGAAATTATATGTAAATACTTGAAATATTACTTTTGTAAAATACTAGACGATATAAAATTTTGGAAGATCACCTGACGAGATTAGTACGTAGTACAACAGTACCGCGATCGAAAACACTCGAATACAAATGCTGCTTTCCAGTTGGCCTAAGTTGAAGTTGCTGCTGATGCGCAGCAAGTGCTGCTGAAACGAATTCATTTCGAAATTTCTGTTCATGCGAAGTCGAAAAGGTACCCAAACTTTCGTAACAAAATAAAGTATGGATCCTCGAACAAAGACAAGGAAAAGAACCGGGGTGGAACCACTATCAACTGATTTTGCTTCTCAGTAAATAAAATAGATCAAGTAATAGCAAGTATTCCTCCATAAACTGAAACATACTATAATGACAACTCTTTTCATCTCATTCTTTTCCTCATCATTTCTAAGCAGACTGCATATCCAAGTGTTAATTAAAAATGAAGAATTAATTTCTAATTAAAACAAACCATCTTTATGATCAACATGGATCCATTCAGTGCTTGTCTCCTTTAATAATGAAGCTGCACTATCAATATGTTCCGAAAGAGTAGAAAAGGATGACACTGATCCTGCAAAACAACATTCGATAAGTTTTACAAAAATATTTTTGCATATGAACTTCTGGTTTATAAGCAAAATTAATAATATAAAATTAGATTATAAATATTAGGCGAAAGCTAACGGAAATATAGTACACACCTTGAACCACATCAGATGTGTAACCTTTGTCAACAGAGGCTGTTTCACCCGCGTTATCAACTCGAGGACGGTTTAGACTTGGTTCCGTATCGCTATGCACTTGCCGATTCATAATTTTTGATTTTCTTTGAAATAAAGCAAGCTGGAATTTGAAATAAAGTAAGCTGGAAAAAGAATTTTAAAAATTTGCGGAAAGTTGTTGGTCTTTCATTCTAATTTATACCAAACCCGCACTACATAAATTCGCACATTACAGTTTGTGTTATTAGGAGTAGTACTGCAGTGAAGAAGGTACCCTAAACGTATCAATAACAGCTCAATTCTCTTCGAATCACAATAAGTAAAATGTAGAAAAAAAAGCACGACTAATAACTTACAGTATCAAGATGCATATTGAAATCTTCCGGATAGACACCTGCTCCTGCAGCTTCCATTAATCCAAAAATAATTGCCCAATGTTCACGCTTGTGTACATTTGCAGCATTTGTACGCAACAATTCATGTAAGCCGTATGCAATTTGCCGAGAAAACATGAACATGGCTGGAGGTGGCAGATTCTGAAACAAAAATAACAACTAATCTGACTTTCAAAACTATGTTTGATAATTTAGGTTAGCTACTTAATCTTGAGAATATGCCATAAAGAAATACCAGCAGAATTCCTAAAGACTGAAGCACTTCATCAGCAATATCATCTTTAAGATGGTACAAATTCCTGTTTGCAATTCTTAACAAGCCGACGACAGCCCTCTCCACAATCAATGGATTCCGACCAAAATTACTCATAAGCCATTGTAAATGCTGCTTGATCGGTGTCCATATTTGAAACAGGCGATCTTTATTCTCCAAGGCTATGCTAACCATCATTTCCAGATAAAGTACAAGTGCATCCTCTTCCTAAAAAAATGTTCCGGTAATTGCATGCACAGAGACAAACTAAGTGTGATGTAGTAATCAAAATTCAAAAATATATTCATGATCTTCTGCTAAGGTAAGAAAAAATTAGGAATTTTTCGATTAAAACTCAAACAGTAACAAGCTACAATGGCTTTCGCTTGTGAAGTTAGTGGGAATGTAATTAAAACTAAAAAATCTGAGAAATAGAAATAATGGTTAAGAAACAAAAAAAATTCTATTCTAAACGCTAACTTGTTCTTTTAACTTCCTTGCCACAGGTTCACCTTTATCCATTTCAGCGTGAGCAACATTTGTAGATGTTTGAATAATTGTACTAATGAGCTCAGAAAGTGCGGATGAAGTGAGATATTTTCCATCAACGATGAGTTGTTCCGGATGACATTCAACTATCACTTCTTGAGCTATCTGAATGATACGTAATTTTTGTTTGAACAGTTTCCAATCTAACTTTTGATTTTATAATTCAGCAGTCGAAATTTACTTTCGGAAATGCTTTAAAACTTAAGAAGTCTAGATGCAAAAACTTACTTTAATAAACTGTTGTTGATCGGCAGTTGGCGTAGATTCCTTGTTGTCATAGTTCGAGCCAAGTCCAAGCCAGCTAAGCAAACCAGATTCGTTTCGGTTTGTTGATAATTTCCTGAAAAATGGGAACTGAGGAATCGATTTATTTTAGCTATATTTATGATTTATATAACAAAACTTACGGCGGCGGTGCTCGCTGTATTGAAACCCATCCTTTACTATCTACAAAATCCTCCACTTCCGTTACTGCAGCGGGCAACAGGCGAGCATAAAACAAGCGCAAAATACTGTCGAGCACATTTTTCCAGCCCTATGGTTAGCAAGGATCAATTACAAAAGGAATATTTTCACTATGCAAATACTTGATGACAATTTAAAACTATGTATTAATGAATTAGACCACACCTCTCGAAGAATGTCACCATGAGCCTGGACCAGCTGGAACATAACTCTTGCGGCCATTTGTGCTTTTGTATTTTCACCGAAGGCAATTGCAATCTGTTCTGCACTTTGAGTAGAATTTTCATTCAAAACTCCATTTTGTCGAATTTCCAAATTCTGTTCAGGATTACCTACAAATTACAATAATAAACAAACAACAAACCAATGCTATTGCATGACGAAAAAGTCCCCTCCCCCAATCCTCCAGCACCTTTCTCTTTAAGTCTTTGATCAATTCTTTTTCGAAACCAAAGAAGCGACATTTGTGACAAACTATTTTACCTTCATTTGTGGACATTAGTGTGGAAAATTTGCACAAATGAATAATTAAATTATCGAAAACATCGCTCATTCCATAATGTGCAGCTATGGATGCACATTTGCGATATCCATTCAACACTTTCTGAAATGTCGATTTCGATGACTTATCTGTATCTCCGAAGTAAATGACAACAGGAAAACTGATTATGGGCACTATTTTTTTGTACCTGTAAAATGGACTCTCTTCCACTTTTGTCAAATACAAATGATAATGCCGCGGAAGCGGGACCCCAAATAATACTAAACAAATCATGATCATTCCATCCTGCTGGTACATGGATGAATTCACCTTCTTTCGTCTCACCACGTCGTAATAAAACCTAAAAAATTTAATCTGTTATTAGAAAAATGAAAATTTGAAATGTTGTTTTCTCTTTCCTAACATCTCAACAAAGTCTTCCGTATTGCAAAATTACCTCAGCTACAATATTATCTCAAACCAAAACATCGTAAAATTTTCCAAATTTAATTTTTTTTCCATCCCAATCATTAAAATGATTTAGATAACTTCAAATCCGCTCCCATTTATATCATTCTTTAACAATGTGTTTCAACTCGAATTAATTACCTCATCATTTATAAAAATTTTTAATTCAAATTTAGTTATTGTCTTATAAATTATAGAAATTTACCTTCCATAAATAATTTTCCTTTACAATTCCAACTTGCTCAGCAGGCATCACAATTTCTTCATTTCTGAAAAAGCTTTAAAGTTGAATAATGTTTAGTAATGTCAAATAAAATCACATTTTTGCAATAGATCCGATTTTTTGCAATAGATCCGATTTTTTTCTCCTCAAATCTTAAGTATTTTCATACCGGATAGCATTGTACATTTCATCCAACATTGCGGGGTCGAAATCTTGGCCACCGTTGGTACCTGATAAATTTCGCTTGAAACATTCCGCTTGCATTGGTCGTTGATTTTTCCGCACCTAAAACCACATTTCTCTTTATATATAGACTAACCAGTGTTTCCATATAATATTTAATATATTACAATAGGTAATTTTCAAAACTGATTAATTATACCAAAACCAGTTTGTTTTCGTTTTTTTTAAAAATAAATTCCAAGATAAATGGAGTATGAAAAAAAAAAAAACCTGTGGATTGTGTTGATCTGTGTTGAGCATAATGACTGCATAGGCTAACGTGAATGCTGCATCAACGTGGTTGAAGGGTTCACCGTTTGCAATATACCAGTGATCTGAGTATTCAAAAAAGATGAAAATATAGAAGAACGGTAAAACAAAGGTTAAAAGCTAGTAACAAGTTTCAACGATGAAGTCCTATGTTAAATGAAAATTTTAATGAAACAATAAAACATTGAGAAAACAACTGTCTAATAAAAATAAATTTAATATGACTGGACATTTCAATATTTAGTTAGGAATTACTCACCCCTCCTCTTTTTTGTTAGAAAAGTGGAAATTCAAATTAATTTTATACAAATATTATTGCTAACAAATCTAATAAAGGCTTGCGCTTATTCATCAGATAATAAATTCCATTTTTATTCATTTGCTCTAGAACTTCATGAGGACAAATATTTGTATGTAAAAAATTTGCTTGAAGTTATTCAGAAATTAAAAGTTCCTCAACAAAGAATGCATTGTCCACGAAAATCGATAAATAAATCATTCAAGTTTCAACAGGAACAAACAAGGAACAATAAATACTTGTGTGTTTGTGTGTTTTAATAAAATCTAGCACCATATTTGTGCACTAACCTGCAAAATGCTGCATTACCATTGAGATTTCTGCAGCTTCTCCAGGTAATCTAAATGTTTCCAGAAACATACGTAAAGCGTCATCCAGACGAGTATTTCCGAATGGGAATGACCGAACAAACGCATCCAACACAGCGGCATTTTTTCGGCTGCAGTTTACGGCGGTAAACATTAAATTTAAAAATATTGCGGAACGCCAAAAGTGCAATGGAAATTTCATTACATATCATACTTTCTGACCTTCTTTCTCTTTTCTATGTATCTTTCTCATTCACTATTCTCAAAAAATACTCAACAATTCATCGATAATCTAATACACACTTTAATAAGAGACACCGCTGCTTTGTTTCATAGACACTACCAACAAACCAAGTTAATATCTGATTTATGAGTATGCAAACTTCAGTATTCTGATAAGGCACCGCAAGCAATCAGAAATACTGTATAAGATTGGAAATATAATAAACCTGCAGATGTAATCGGCAATCCGCTTTTTGTCGAGATGTGGATTCTCTTTTAACCATGCCACAACATCTACAGGATCTAATGGTGATTTTAAAATTCTCTTCTCCTTAAGGAATTCGATTCCTACAAAAATTTTCAGTTATATATTTTTCCGCATGATCGACTTAAAATTATCATCTTAAAGTTGAATTTTTTTTTGACATTGCGAACCTTTCTTCGGATCTTGATTGAATAATTCCGTCGCTTCTGTAATAATTCGTTTTTTCTTTTTCCTTTCGATAACTTCTATAATTGATGGAAGAGCAGACGACGGAGCCATCCGATTTGCGTGCAATGCCGAAGAAGGTAAAAATGTTTCAAGAAGCGCCGTTTTCCCCGCCGCAGTAACTGCTTAAAAAAAAAAGTTGAAATATTATGAAGGGTTGTTAATTATCGAAGATCTAAAAATAGATTCTGAAAATAAAAGGTTTTATAGTAAAACTAAAAAAAAATGAAAGAACCCACAAATAATATCAATTAATTCAGTTCTAATCTTCGCTAACGATTTACACCCATCAAAACTAGTTTACTCGACCTAAAATTAACTTGCTAGACTGAATTAACATGTGTAACTTTGAAAATGCTACTCTTCAACACGTATAACTTCAAAAACATTTATGATGCATCGTCATATTAGACGTCTAAATCAAAAAAGTATAAATGTATTAGGCAAATTCTTCCGATTTTAACAAACTTTGATATATGCACATCATTTTGATTCGTGCTTTAATAACCTACATAAAGTTTCATCGATCGCACTCTGTCTCCCAAAAGCATATCCACTGATAGCTGGTAAATGCATCTGCATCGGTATCGAACTAAAAATCCCATAATAGATTAAAAACATGGTGATAAACAGAAAAATTCAAAAATAATATATCTACACCAAACAAAGTCAATACTTTCTAAATTTGAGTAATAATCTGCACCTACGTTGAAATAGCGGTTTTGTGATGAACACCACCAGCCTGTCTGTACACACAGTTATTATCAATCGTATCAATTACAGTCAGCAAACCATCAAGCGATAGTAAATTGATAGAACGTAGGCCCAGGACAGGAAACGCATTTTCAAGAAGAAGCTTAAAATAACAAAATAGTAAAATTTTTTAATTTCAAAATTCTGCATTGTATAATAATTAATGAATTCATGAAACATGCGTGAGAAAAGAAGTAATGTTTACTTTAGTAAGATCTTCAAAAAGATTTGAGCAGTATAAATCACAATCATAATTCAAATAAATTTCCGTAACTAGTCCTGCTATACGCCATAACTGCACAATACTTTCCAGTGCCATCTCCTTCTGTTCATAACTAATACGGGTCTAAAATGTCAGAAAATTTTATTTACATGTACCAAAACTTTAAAATGAAACATGTTAATTTTCTTCATGCCAATGTTTCAAAATAAAGAGGAACGGAAAACTTCAGAATGATCAGAATAATATAAAATGCAAATGGAACCTGTTCACTGGTTACGATTGATTGCAACTTTAGAAAATACATTTCAAATTGGAATTTCAAGTCCGAACGAAGACCCTCAAACAGCAGGAAACAGACACGATTTGTTGCAGCGAACACGGGTAACTTTTCGGTATCCAAAAGCTAAAAACAAATCTGTCAGTTCCAGATCACAGCATTGTTCACTTTTAGATCTATTGTTAACATATAATTTGGAGGTTTGTTAACGAAATTCCGTCAAATGTCACATTACATTTAATCGAAATTAGTGATTGTAAACGTGAACGAAAAGTCTTCGTAGCGGCTTTCTATGATGATGTGCGATTATGGAGAACTGTGACACAACTGTTAACAGTCAGCTATCGTTTCAATACCTTGAATTATGACTTAAATTATTCAAATTAGAAATATGAAGTAATACTTGTAACAGCGCCCGACAAAGTTCATCTTTCACCAGCGGCATCAATAACGAAAAATTGCGCACATGATCAGCGCCAGCTTCGAGTGCAACAGTGAGCAAATTTAAAGCCATCAAAATCATTGATTCCGTATTAGCACGATCCAATGGATTAGTCAGGGCAATTAAAAACCTATTAAAAAACTTGAACTTCAAAATCTTTAGCACAGTTTACACTAAAGTTCCCTTGTTTTTTGAAGGTAATAAACTGGTAAATCAAGCGGCCCGCCAAAGATGTGTCATAAATAA
Source organism: Acanthocheilonema viteae (assembly GCA_900537255.1). Taxonomy (NCBI): domain Eukaryota; kingdom Metazoa; phylum Nematoda; class Chromadorea; order Rhabditida; family Onchocercidae; genus Acanthocheilonema; species Acanthocheilonema viteae. The sequence goes on from UPTC01000396.1 coordinate 23,725, forward strand.
TCGTTCCATGACTACATAAGCTTTTATACATGCTCAAATGACTCATTGCAATTTTTCGTGGACTCTAATTTGGTAAGTTTTGATTCACTCGCCCGTTCAGTTTATCAGTTCCTATCCTAAGACTCTTGCTTCTGTCAACATAATCTTAAATCTTCATAATTAGAAACTTTTAAAACCAATACTGATACTATTAACCTGAGTAGTTCACGGACACACGGTATACCGTATGGTATGTGAGCGGTTGAATTTGAAGCAATTGTCTCTGTGAAGGGTGTCAGTTTTTCATCATTTAATACAAAATTTTCCTAAAATCAAATAATATTAATCATTTTTATAGATTCATGTCCTACTTGCAAAACTTCCACAAATAAGCAGTATAACTACCTTTTCATAATCGGATATTGGCTTCACCATCTCTTCAGGATTTTTTATCCTTTTTCTGATCACTCGTCCCTTCTCGTTATTCTCTTCCTCAGATGATTTAGAACTCTGGAAACTATTAAATCAATAGCAAAAATATTTATAGATCGGAAGCTCGCTACAGATAGTGACTGATCGAAAGAAACAATCTGTAACTAACATCATCATTGTCTGGCAAAACACCATCATCTGAATCAAGTCTTACTGCTTCGAAAAATTCGCTAGATAGCTCATTAGCGGTAGTAGTGCCATAACACTCGACAGTTTCGGGCTGTTCAGTCAAATGCTGATGAGAGTCGATACCAACTATAAAAAAAAAAAAAATTTCCGAAATTCAATGAGCTCATTACTTCCATTTCAGAAAAAATTTTTAGAAAATGACGAGACGACTTAATTTCATATTTGATAATTCCACAACCAAAACTAAACCAAAATCTTGATTCTAAATAAGAAAGTGCAGATTTGCTGAAAAAGATAAGTTAAACACAAGAATTAGAGCACTACTTTCGGAAAATACATAAGTTAAATTTTTCCACCTTTTTTCTAGGATTTTAGAGTAATCACCTATAATGCTACAATAGTATAAATGGGAAAAATGTTTCACTGATGTTTCAATATTTTATAACATTACTTGTTTCTGCTCCATCGATAACAGCGGCTCGAGGATTATTTTCAAGCAGCTTTCTATCTTTACTTTGTAAAAATGACACCACTTCGATCGAATTTAATAGATCAGCATTTTGCACCGATCCAACGCCGTTACCGCTTTCATGGCTATTTTTTTCTGGCATCAACTCCACATCTTCTTTCTTCGACTAAATTTGAAAAGGTAAAAAAGACGACAATAATTAAGCCTAGTACAGAAATTTTATGTACAGTTAAAAGAATCTAAAAGCACTGAAAATCGAAAATCGCTTAATATCCAGTAAACATTTCAAATATTAAAAAGGGTAAAATTAAAGTATATCTAACTTGTCGAAGTGCTAGGACATCATTCTCAATGTCGTGCTTTTCCCCTTTTTCATTCTTTACAATATCATTAAAGTAAGTCTTTCGTCTCTTTCTCTTTCCCGCTAAATGACCAGCACGTTTTACCTGAAAAACAAAACCAAAATTTGAATGCACTGAAAAGTGAAACACTTCAAAATTATTTTAAGTTGAACTTCATAAATTGAAACCCCTCTGAGCCTCTTGATAAAATTTCTTAAAGCATACAGAGACGGCCTAATATTGTCTACCAACTATCATGGAATAGAATTTAATTCTATATGCTTACCTTGAAAATTCTCATAAATTTATAAGTCTAAAAAGATTCTCAAAAAGATAAATAAACACTTCTGAACGGCACTAACTAATCTTTATTTTAAAGTTATCCATCACATAATATCAGGCTTATATTTTATATCGAGGAATTTGAAAAGATTTACAATGCAAATTCAGAAATTAGTACCAATTTTCGGATGTACGGATGACGAATATCTTCTTGAAATGTAGGTAGCCTAGTGAATAATAGCTGAGTCATATCAGATAAGGTAGCTTCAGCAACTTCACGTAAAAGTTCGCTTAAAGCAGGTTCAAAACTGATCCGAAAACAACTTTGCATCATTTCGCAAACGCTTTCATTGGAGAGCAATCGTCCAACTGGTGTAAGCATAAGAGTACGCAGTACCTAAGAAATAAAAAAACTAAAGTTTTAAAGGCGATAATAAAGTCTCTCGTTTGAAACGGAAATTAGTGTACAATTACATCAAATGAGAAGCTTGAAAAGTAAACCACTTTTCACTTATGATGAAACTAAGTGGAGAATTATTTACTACCATCTAAAGAATTAAAAATTATTCTAAAGAATTAGGATACTAAAGAATTAAAATTATTCCTCCAAAAACTGCAAATTCAAATAACCTGAAGAATTTTTAGCAGAACGACTTCATCTCTGCCACTGTCAGCACTACCAATAAATTTTGCATGTGTTACGGCATCCGCAATATTTTCTACTGCATTTGATGCTTTTATACTGCAATATTTACAACTACTGACAACTGACCGTGAAAAAATTTTAGAAATCATAAATTTGGGAAAGAACTGTTGTGAAAACTGAACTTAGAATGAAAAATAAAAAATAACCTTGAACTATCAATTAATCCATAACTAAGAAATTTAGCAACGGACGATAAAGCTTGCGCCGTTACTGGACCATTGGTTTGATCAGAACGTATCACATCCAGAAATGGACTTAGGAATGTGTCTGGATTCATATCCGACAAATCGTTTACCTTAATTATAATATTTATAATAGCTTGAAAGGTTACACTTGCAAATTTCAAAACTAAAGGAACATAAAAAGCATTCGTTACCCCAGGCATAAACGATCGTGAAATCGACTTTGTAAACGTTTTAACCTTTGGATACTGATTAAGCAGGGAGATAAAGTAATCTGCAAGAAGGTAACAGAAGGATGAATAAGTGGTCTGCATTAAAGATAAAAAGGATGAAGAAAGAAGGACAAGAACCAAAAAATACGGAGTAAAATTATCTTTATCTATTATTCACTCACCAATTTTCATCGTTTTGCTTCGGTATTCACGCGAATAAGATTTAAACATCTGGACATGCGTGAAAGAAAATTGTGACTGAAGAGGTAGTTTTTCGATCTTTCCCTCTTCCCAACCACTCTGCCCCCCTTTTTTTATCGTCAATAAAAGTACAAAGAAAATGAATTTCCTGATACGATTCCCCATTTACCGATTTAGACCGGAAAATATTCAAAATTGTAATTCAGCTTCTCAGATTTAAAATTTTAAACATATTAGTATACTTACAGAATTGAAAACATCTCTTAGATCTGCGAAATTCCTTAATAATGGGTCGGTTTCATCAAGTAATGAATGTCCTAAATGAATCTGTTGCTGATGATGGGACCAGTTTCGGTGCGTTTTTTTCAACAATGCTACCACAGCGTTGGCTTCACCCTGAACTACGTATAAACCATTCACCGCCATAGATTCACCATACGATTCCAATTTCAGAAAAAAAAAGATTTATTGGTTGACTTTACCTTAAAAGTTTTTATTTGTTATGTTGATAATAAATTAAGTATAGAACGCATAAACAATGCTGAAACTGGAGAACTGGAAAATCACGAGTTGATTACAAACATCGCCATAACACGTTTAAGTTATGATATGTTGGAATTTCAATCATAAACATGAAACATCGAGGACAGGAAAAAATCAAAAAAAGCAGTGGAAAATGAAAAAATACCCAGAAGATACAGATGACCGCAACATCTTATCTGAGACATTTAGAAGGGTAAAAAGAAGAAAAAAGAAGTAACTTCAGATAATTATACTAAAATCATGTATAAACTAGAAAACGCCCCACTAATCCTTGCATTCTCCACAAAGCCCCAACGATCTGTGCCAAAAATGCGCCCGAAACATTTGACAGATTATGCAAAGGAATTTTTAACTGTAGTGTTCATCGATATTATTAGTAACATTAATAATAATCAGCTGTTTTCTATAAAGGAATATACTGAGCAAAGCTGAAAAAAAATTAATGAAATGAGAATAAGTTAACTGAGGAAATGCTTTGGAAATTGATCTCTCTAATAACTACCGCATCTGAACGTCTGCAAGGCAATTTGCCAATGAGTAATACAATAATGGGAAGAATTGAAAAAGAGAATTAAAGTATGAATAAGATGCAATTTCGCTCTCCTTCAACTATCTCTTCAAAAACAAGACAACGCTAACATACTACCTTGGTGGTAATATCATCTCGCGTAAAAAAGACGTAAGGACGTCCGCATGAGAAATATATACAAGTAGTTCTCCTTCATTTGAAAATGCAATACTCGCATGAAGCAAATAAATATCCGCATCCCCCGTACAACTCTCATCACCACGCTATCCAGGGACGTATTACACGCGGCCCGCCACCATGATGGCACAATGCAAAAGTTGTGGTTCCAAATACCTTGCTGCCAACAGTGCAATCGTACTCCTACACTTCCCTCACCCTTCGTCTTCTCTCTTTCCTGATTTGTCCGCTTTCCCTATTAAAGAATATTTGTACTCGATTCAAGTCAATTTACCTATTCTTTCCGATCTCTCCTCTTTCCTTTTCATTCAATGTAACTATTCTTTCCAAAACAAAAATGCCACTTCGAATCTTCTGTTTGGTGATTCGTGCCTCACGACAGACTCGAATTTTCGACAATTTTTTAAAACTGTTCAAATGAAACAAGATGAAAAAGTATAAACATGTGAAATATCTTTGGCATTTGTAAATTCCATTATGTCATATGTCATCATTTACCTGTCATATTATCTATTACATTCATTTTAATCAACATTGTCCGATAACTTGAGACTCCAACACTTAAAAATTTTCAATCGTATTTTAAATATTACTACAAACAACAATTAAAAAAGTCACTGTATAAGGCTGAGAAGTGGCATTTTTTCGCAAAAGAAGGAAATGAACACGTATTATCCTACGAACAATCAATAAATTCTTTATGTACTTATGGAAAAAGCAACAGTAAGTCTTATATATACATATCACTTGTGAATAATTGTAACAAAAACAAGAGCATATGTCACCGTTACTTGCAAATATCTACTACCATGCCATCATTATCACTTCTGGTTAATTCCTTGAATTTTAACTTCTCTAGCTGGCTTTACCTGTTAGTCAGTCTTAACATTCGATCAAATCCAAAAAACGTCATACACATATTACAGCTTTAAGAAAAGAAAAATTTGTAATCAGAAATTTCGACTGAAGACCTCAAAAAACCTGTATAATCAATTACTCGTTTGGTTTCTCCCAGAACCAGTGCGTCGATATCCATCCAGCTCTTGAGAAGGGCCATATCCTGAGTATCAGACGAACTTGTACAAGGCCAGCCGGTATTGGACCAAAAACCCGAGAATCGGTAGAAGCTACTGTATTGTCACCTTCTAAGTATACGTGCCCCCGTGGAATCTTCCCATTTGGTAGCAGATAGCAATTTGTCACTGTATCATGCTCCATAGCTGTTAAACGTTTGCAAAGCATTTCGCTCGAATCATGAGGTGCCAAAGCGCCAACAATATCACCACGTCGTAAATTACGTAAATGGACACTAAGCCGTTCAGCAATTACCTACAATTGCGGGATTTATCAAGTTAGGATTTAATTAAACAAGATATTTATTATTGAATCGGGGTAAAATGAAGATCATGTATAAATCAGAGCTAAATAACATAAAAATACAAAGAGATTTCGCAAAATTTTGGATGGATTTAAAACTGGACACTCAATCATTCAAAAACTATTTGAACAATTATGTTCCAAGATATGAAATTAATGCAATTCACTGGTCAACAATCACTTATTTAAACTCTTAGAAATTTAGTAAATAGCCCTATCAACCGTTGGATGGAAGATAAAACAAACTTAGACAACCTATTTATACTTTTCTCTTCTAGGTTTTACAAATCACGATGGAATAGTACCCACCAAATCACCATCCTGTATTGTTGGATGCATTGACGGGCCTGAACATATCACTAATTCACCGACATGACGACCCAGAGCATATGAAGCACAATAGAAATAGCTAAAATTTCGTATGAGACGCCAATTTAATCGTTTCCAAAATAGCATATCATTTGAAGCAACTTATACCCTATTAACCTGAAAATGAAGGAATATGTCCTGCATGCGGACGGAAAAGTGAGTGAAAGAAGATTAAGTGATAAGTGTAACGAATTACACAGTCTTGGTCGAGCTTTTTTACTGGAAAATACGTCATTCATTGAAACGTATGAAGTATGGAGGATTTAACGAGTGGATGCTTAAAAATAAACCAAGGTCAGTGGAAACGTTATCACCTCATGACTTATACCAAACTGTCACTAAGCGAATCCCGAGTCATCCGTTTCCTTTAATTAATCGAAGAAATACATTTGTCAACTTGGAGATGCTGTTCTGGAACCCGTTGTTACAATGGAATTCCCTCATCAATATCAAGAATTGGAGAACCCATGCATTTATCTGCTGGTGAATAGTGTCATTCGCTTTTCGTTGTTGTCTTTCTTACTTCTGGAGAGACATTTCCGGAAATTTAAGCAATAGGCGAAATGTCAAGGAGAGCCTCGCCATCAAATATCGTAGGACAGTTTATTTCTCTTTTACTTCGCTCTTATTTTCCATTATTATCAGTGCTCCTGATGATGATATTCATTTGAGCTTTCCAAAAGCCATGTCTAATAGAGACACCCGAAATTGCAATAAAATGCAAAATCAATGCAGATGATAGCTCGCAATGAATCAAAAATGAACATTTAAAAGAAGACGATTGTCAGCGAGGCTAACACTTGAACCGTAAATAAAAGGCAACACCCAAATGTTACTGTCCAACATATCTGTTATTGAACAATAAAGTTCGAATTTATAATAGACAAAAATCTTCTTGAAACTTCTTCACCACTTATTTCAGAACAGGGTCAGCTTTTATAAAAAATCATGTTATAACCACGAAATTTCAATAGTAATAATCATAACCCCGGCAAAAGAAAATGATAATAACAGCTTGCAGAACTACTGAATAAAATGTGCATTTCTCCAACACTTTAAAATTTTTTAAAGTGTTAGAGAACAAAAACTTTAAAGAATTAAAACACAAAATGCTTGGCAAAAATAAAAAACTTACGTCGTTAAAACACAAAAAAAGCAAAAAAAAATAAAAAAATATAGAAATTTGAAACACATAAGATGTAAAAAGATATTAAAAAAAACACAGGAGCAAAAGGCAATTTCGTGTAATATATTAATTGTACTCATCTTTAATTTCCTCATACAAAAATACTTAAAATTGTGTTGGAGCTTCATAGTAAATATTCAGGTAGAGGACACAAATGTGCAACTTATATAAGTCAGTTCGATTCGTCATCTATGTAGGAGGTTGCTTGTTCTCTGGTAGTAGAACATTGTGTTCGAAATGCACGGTCTACAGCAACCGCCTAAACTAATATGCTATGTACATTAAAAACATTGTTAAAGTAAAAATCCCCAGATGTTTCTAACGAAACGCGTGGCATACCATAGTGTGTGACATGTGCCAACAAATTATGTCATTTATCGATATCATAATAGTCCAACGAAATTCAAGTGAAATTTTTCTACATGCTATTAATTATCAATCATTCTACTATAAATCATTCTAGTCGTAATGATGGAGAATAAAATATATCCTAACCTTTTCCCAACTCCCGAACCTCACTCTGTGCGAATTACTATTGAAGTCTGCAAAAATAGTAATCATCTCGGTTACAGAATTTCTTTTGTTTAACAAGATTGCTGTGACAGTATCACTGATTTTAATCATGTGAACTTGATCGCTAACTAGACTTCTATGTGCCAATATTGGCATACGTGAGAAATAATAGCGCACCAAAGATAAGAGTTTCAAACATTTTGTAAAATTGTAAAACCTTTACAAATAAACCTGAATGGCTCTTACTTCTTTGCAGCATGTGGTGATTCCTTGCAAACTTTGATGCATGTTTCAAAGACAAGCCACCACTACCTGAAAATTTCTATCAAATTTCCTTCAAACGCGCAAAATCTTCTTCATTGGAATCTTTTCTGAACTTATTAAACAAAATCTTTTCACTCTGAAAATCTTACTTTTTCACTTTGAAAAAGTCGAATCAGAGATTTAGTAAGATAATATACTATCTTTTCGTAATTACAGAACAACCGCAACTTACCCCTATCAAAGGAATTTCTTGTCCTGCCATCTCCCGATATAAAACCGACTCTATTTCTCTCCGATAAATCGCTGTCATACCATTCTCTCTGTATATTTTGCAAATTATTGCCTCGAAATCTGTAAGTGAAAATTTCAGCAAAAAAGTTCATCAGTCAACAAGTCTGATAAGCCCAAATAAATGCAAATATCATAAACATAAATCGAGCGGTAAATCACTATGATGCGATTATTTAAACTAATACTGTTCAATAAAATTCAATAAGTAAATCCAAAACACTCAGTAATAGATAACTATGATGACACCCAGAAAATGAATTATATCTACCTTTGATGGATATAATTTCGAGAACAAACTGAATATTTAGCACTGTTTTGAGGAATGCGGGTATTCCCTATATTCCTTGTTTGTGAATTTTGAAGTTTCGGAGTCTGTTCATATCCAGTAGATGGTAAAGCTGTGTTCGGGACTGGCATTGACATCATCATTGGTAAGACTACTGGCATTATCATCGAAAATGGAGGAAGACAACAAAGCGACCTGGATTAATGAGTAAGTAACACGATTTTAAAAACTAAATAATAGGATCAAAATTCAGAATTTTATCCAATCACAACTAACTATGTCTATACAAGCTTTATCTCCGCATATCAAATTGTTGGCATGAAAAATTAGCATCATAATTTTAGTATTAGTAATCAGTATCAGAAGCAACATAATGCTTGAACAAAAATGTAAAAGCACCGAGTATGTTGAGTTTGTGTTGCCAAATAATGGTTTTCAGTGTTCAGTGTTTCTAACATCATCGATGCCATCAATTGTCGCTCATGGGTTTCACTGGGCGGCTTGCCGCTTGACGAAGTCCCTTCCATCTCTCCCATACTGCCTGTCTTTTTTTTAAAGTTATAAAAAATTGGCAATTGTAAAAAATAAATCAAGTTTTGAACTGTACCAGTCATATCGTCGATAGTCCTGCCAGCTTTCAGCAAGTCAACCAAACATACATCTTGAATCGGGCATCTTTTCACTCTTATATAGCAATTTGTTCCCCTCGAGAGATCCTGCAAGCCTCTAATAATTTTTTTTTTCAAGACGATTTAATAATTCAATGCAGCAATTTTGTCAGTGCAATGCTATAGTATTAAAAATGTTAATAGGACTAATCACAATCACTTATTAAGATCGAATTCGCTTTAAAATGTCGATACCTTCAGAAACACACCTTGGCATGTAGTACAGTGGTCACATCCTCTTGACAATGTATCATTGCTACTGGTAGATTCCGAATTGGATTAGACTTCAACAAGATGAGTTATGGCAAAAAAAAAACAGCAATTCTACAACATGGCTTTAGCGTAGGATATTCTAGCAGTGAAAATAATAAAACGGATACAGAGTAAATGATCATTGGTCGAATTCCTTTAATATCAAAACTAGAGGTGCTAACTTTGTTCATGGCGGATATATCAATAACATCATTAGCCAGCACCCATTTAAACCAACCCAAATCCACCAGAAAAATTGAAAATCTAAAATAAAAGTTCAAAGGTTACGAAAATTTAAGTTCTTGCTTTTGCTAGTGGAAAAACTAACTAATAAGTGCATTAAACAGTTATTTAAATTTTTGCAACAAATACCTCTTTGTGCGTGCATCGTACCGAGAAGGAACTGCGCGATAGAAAGCTTTATAAGCACTTTCAGCTCGAGTACGCACAACACATGGTATTTGTCTGATCGGAACATCATCTAATCTTTGATGTAGCAGTGGAAATCCAATTATCCTTCTGGTACTTTTCTTTAATACCTGAAAAGAACCTTTGCTGTAGTAGAATTTTAGTAACCGCTTGCTAAAATATAGTACAATACTAATGATATATTATAGTTTTTCTACAGTCATTTCGTTAACTGAGCAAGTGGAAAAAAACTAGGAAATACTGAACTGTATTTTTGGCCTACTTAGAAAGGATATAATGTTAGAAAGATATGATATTGTGAGATTAAATGTTTCGTTAAAAAATCCATAAACAACACACCTTTTCAACAATTGAGAATATATTCTTGTTGACAACCCAAAATCTGCCCGATGACCGATCTCTCTTATCGAAGCGGACACTTATTATTGTTGGAATCATGTCAGGTTTGTACTGTTTGAACGCTGTTTGGGTGAACAGTGTTTGGGCCTAATAAAACATACATCATGGTAACGTAGGCGAAAAAAACAGCATTTCAAGGAAAATTTTTGGAAATCTTCACCTTCACCATGTCATATTCAGTACGCGCTTCAGTATCCATGTAACTGCCTAAAACAAAATATAATTTTAAAATTCAACATAATATACTCCTAAGTTCAACTTTTTGATCACATTGCTTGTGTCAACGAGTTCATTTCTGTGACATAATCAAAGAATTACAAAATTACTTCAAAATATATTTTTACAACTAAGAGAAGGTGGTTCTTTGTTAAAAACAAAGAATATCACCGTACTGCTGACCGTATTTGATTTCTTTTGATGCGATAGAATTTCTTCTGCAAAACGTACGGCTAACAACTCGCGTCTTTTGCGCAACCTGAAGTTTTTTTTTTCTTTGGGTTGATTAGTATCTTCGGTTTGCTCCAGAAAGATAAAAAATTGGCAATTCTAGTGCAAGTGATAAACGTAAATAAATGAAACCCGAAATAAAGTAGAATAGAAAAAGTCAGTTAATTCTTTTAATCATGTAAGTCTATCAAAAACCGAGGATTTGAAGAGATTTTCTACTTTTTCCGTAAAAGAGCAACAGCAAGTCAGTTCGCTACTGGAACTGTCATCCATTTGTCCACTGGCTGTCCATGAAACTGTGTCTTCTTCGGAAATTTCAGATCTGACGGATCCTTTAGCTTTAAATAAATGAAATTAATACTTTTAGGAAGAATTAGAGGACAATCAATTTATGTACTTATCAAAATCAAAGAGATAATGTAAAGTAATTGGCTCCAAGTCGAACTTTTCTATGAAGATCTCAAAGGTCAAAATTCATGAAACAGTAGCTTCAACATTGTACTGTGCTGTTATACATAACAGAAGAAAAGCAAAGTCTTTTGTCTTACCGAAATCGCTCAGCTTATTTTTTGCCAGCCTTCCAGAAACAATGTCCTGCAAATCTTCATAAAGGTCATCATTTTCAACCAGTAACCGGCCACGGATATACCCCAACACCACGAACGATCTTGATACAGTTTCTGGAAAAGAAACGTTTGAAATTAATGATGTCGACTCAAATGAACAAGCATCCCGTGGTAGGAGCCATATACTGGTTTCTCGAAAAGCTTTCGCGGCACTGTCAGATCTTCAACCACTGATTCAGTTATACAATACAATTGTAACAAAAAATTTGCCAGTATGTGGCATTCCTAGAAAATAACCCGTATTACCGATGTCAACAGCACTTACCCACTTCGCACTTGCACCTGTGTCCAATGAAAGCTTTATAGATATTCAGTTGTTCAGCGGATGGTACGAAAACGGGACAAACGCAACTGAACAATGCAAAATCCAGTAATTCTGGAGGAAATTCATAAATATCATCGAACTGTACTTCGCATTGCATGCCTTTGTCAATGAGATAAATCTGTGGAATTCACAAAAGTGAGATTTTACCAGTGTTCACTAGTATTTGTTTTGTAGATATGAAATTGTACTTTCCTTAATTTTGTATAAAATACATGCACGCAGGGTACATTACTAAATTGCATGGAACATATGGAGAGTAATAATGTATTGGCAAGACACTACACTTATGCATTTATAACCTTCGCAATTTTAAAATTTAAAAATTTACGGAATACGTATTAAACGCTGGTCTTCGGATAATGTATGATCGTTCCAATGAACCTTTTACATTTGCGATATATATCTCTCCTGAAAGGGACATACTGTTTCATCTTCTCTAGAGCATTATGCCGTTGTGTATTTGCTATGGAACAGTGTCTTACTGCACAAACTTTAAAGCTCCTCTGTGCTTATAAATAAATGTAGTAATGTGCCAATTTCGGAATTAATAAAATCATTCAAATCAAATTTGTCCAACGCTACTTATTTAGGCCATCTTCCACATGTTTCGAAATTCTACCACTCCGTATCCTAACTTCCAAATGCGTAACAATGTACATTATTTGTACTCAAGTTTAAACTGATATATATTTTTCAATTTCTTTATTTTACTTTGATTCTAACTCTGAATAAATTTCCGAGCAACTAGAAGATCAATTTACCAGATTTTACCGCCGACAAAGATTGGAATTTCCTTAATGACTGCGCCAAACTGTGCAGTTTTAAGGAGATCTTCCTTCGCTCTTCTTGCCATTGGAATGGTTTAATGAAAGTTAACGTTTCATTCCCAGCCACTACCACATGACTAATTTCGCCCTCAAAGTTTCGAATTGTTGTTGGTAACGAAATGACAACCATTTCTGTGCAATCAGTGAACTATTCCTGAAATGTTGGAAGAAAACCGTTAATCTCCTCGATAGTACCGCATCCTGAGGAATTCAGTCAAGGTATCAAGAAGTCCCAAGTGAAGTGTGGAGAAAGCACTAATTCAGTTGTAATGTCATGTATGCCAACAGAATCCTCCGGAAATACCATGCCTTACAGGTCCCCTGGAGACACGGCAATTCCTTCAACAGAATGTTGAACAACCAAACCAAACCTCTCAACGTGAAACCAACCGATCACGGACACTCCAAACATACAAACTGACGCATCGCACGTGTGACGCATACCTAAATTTGGGATCATGTAAATCCATTTCAAACTGCGGCAAATATGTACTCACTGCGCGCGGGAATTAAAATATGAATAACTCGTTCAGATTTCAGATTCTTCTTCACCCTTCCATATTTTGATTGCTACCAATTTCGAGAATCCTCCTCTCAAATTTTAAATGGACGATGCCAGAACTCAGCTCGACCTCAGGAAAAAATCAGTGAGTTACCACGGGACATTTCACTATTGTCCCTCGCGATTTTTTGGTTTCCCATCTCTCCCTTCGTCTATTTCAGTCACTTCATCTTCTCAAGCGAATTAAACACTCTCTGTTATATGATCCGGAAAATCAACGGCAAGTAACCATTCCTTACTTCATTTGTTAGATTTTCTGGTTCTCTTATTTTCATATAACTACTTAAGAGATTGTCCGTTGTTTATGTATATTTCTGTACACCGTATGACTATGCCATAAAATAAAGAATTTATCAATGGAACGTTGCTTCAAGTCATAAAACATGATATACATGCAACGTAGGAAAACATATGAGCCATAATAAAGACACTTGAAATGAAGTGAAAATAAAAACGTTGCTTTAAAAAATATAAAACAGAAAAATATGAAAGCAGATGTTTAATAATGAATCTCCTTTCTTTCCCTTTCTCTTTCATTTCAAGATCACTTGGATAAGAATTTGAAAAATGAATGCGCTCTGCTATCCCAAACAATAGTCTTTTCTAAGACAGCAACTTCCACATATTAAAGTACTATTAAAAGTTCTGAAAAAATGCAAGTTCTCATTTCATAAATAATGATTAAATTTTCAAATTAACAGACTTAAACAATCTGTTAGACCGTCTTAGTCTTGGTGCTATTTTATCCATACTGGTAGAAAAGGAAGTTGCATCAGCTGCAGTTTTAGTGACATCATTTAATTCACTTCCGATGCATGATAAATCAGCAAGAGTTATCGCACGATTCCAAATCTGAAATAAAAATTAGTGCATGACATGATGAGGGAAGTCATACGTTTCCAATCTTTATTTCCAATAAAACTAAATTTACTTAGTTCATGAAAATTTATCAAAGATTATCAGAAAACGATAAAAGGGAATAATTAAATCAATCTATTTTCTGATAGAAATATGATCGAAATAGGAACCATAAATGAAATAGCAGGGATGATGTTCAATTACATTGTCATGTAAAAATTGTTTTTATTAAAATTGTCAGAATAATGTTTTTGATTTTCATGACCATAACTAAGATTTAAGTGCAACCTCAACAGGATCATCATCGTATCCAGATTCATATCCATCTTGCACAACGTCTTCAGTTATTCGTGCCCAACGGCTCAGAGTATGCAATGCTCTTTTCGATAACTGCGATTTATCAGTGATCACTTTAGCAGTAAGACCGCCTTTTGGCACTACTCGTAAAGATTTTTCGACTGCTGGTGAAACCGAAAGTTGTTTCAAAGCTGTTTTAGTCTAGAAATCTTGAATAATCTTGGCTTCATTTAATAACTTATCCGTATATGTACCCAATCTTTACATCATTTCTACTGGAGAAAAAAAGATGAAAAAACTAAAAAATATTTTCCTTAACAGTTAAATATATATGAAAAAGCTACAAACTTCCAAAAAAACTGCTATTCTAGGAAACTGACGTCCGGAAAATCTTACAAAACGATCACAAACGTTCATTAGTCAGATAATAGCATCACCTACTTGAGGCCCAATTCCATCCGCTCTTCAAATACTTAATCGCGCACAGTAAATTTCACCGTAAGGGAAGGAAAAAGAAAGAAAGGTTAGTTTTACCGTATAGAACTATCATACCTTTAATTAGTTTAATCTCAAGTCTGGAGTACAAGAACCAATAGGAAAAATGACCTCTTCACTTGTTTTCAACGATTTCTTTGATATGCGTCCAATATGCCAAATGGTATAAAAAGAACGCAGTAATGCAGCAGCAGTTATTGATACTGTTGTAAAAGGCACATTTTCTAGTTGATTATCATAATATGATATCTGACTTTGATCTATTATAGATGAAGAACTTAATGGACTATTTTGTTTCCTCTGTTCCATCTTTTGTGTCCAATCTTGCACTTTCTGCGCATAACTTTTCCAATTTTCATGCTGAAATAACTCCATGATATGCCGAAAGCACCGAAAATCTAAATTTCATCACAGATGCAATAAAATATTTTGCACATCAACTGATTACAAAAAACAATTCTATTCAGTGGAAAAAATCTTCATAAATTTCTAATAAGTTCACAAATAGCTTAAAAAAATCAACCCACCCCATTGATACAATTCCTTATTAAAAACGGAGGTTCAGCTTTTCTTTTATGGCATTTCTTTCTACTGACTGGTGGAATACAACAGTTCAATAGAACAGTCGGAGCACAGTTAATCACGAGTCGTCTAAATAAAATCAAGTTTTCAGCAAAACAGTGAACTGGTATTGCGTTTACTCGCAAAAATTATCCTAAGTTCAGGAGTTTAATTGAAAATCTAAAGGATTAAATGATATCACAGTAATGACAATCCTTATAATACCTGCAAATTCTATTAACATTTCGTGCCTTTTCACAGCAGCTCATTCTATTCCCATCGTTATCGTTCATTGTACGCCAAGGTTTCGGCTTTTTCATATACATAAGAAGCTTGAAATGCTGGGGTGTTTGAGTCATCCTTTTCTATTATCTGCTTTTCTTTCTAAATTGAAGCACTTACTTCAAATGATCACAATCATTAAAATAAAAAAAAATTTCTGATGCAAATAACGTTCTTAAGAGAGAAGAGCATGAGAGAGCAGAGGAGCTATTATCTTCTGCTTCAAATAACTTCATCCTAATTTCATCATTCTCAACAACATACATAAAGATATCAAGTTTTATGAACAGCTCCTTGACCCGACGTCATCTACATATAAATATCCAAAAATGGACACTTCAACGGACAACGAGTTACCTCACCCCAATTCCCCTCCTTTATTTCCCTTTCCTTTCCATATAGCGAGCAATTCTCACAACCTTTCAAATCTCCCGCCCGATGCGATACGCAAATTGAGCGTCCCACGTATGGAATGTCAAAGGTCAGCTCGGCACGGGAATAAATTTGATGAGAAATGAATTGACATAATTGATACAGTTTGGCTTAATATATTTTGACATTGAAGAAAATTGTTACAATAGCATTACATCCATTCATTACATCCATTCTCTCTCTCCCGTTTGACTTTGTTCAGTGTACTTACTTAACTTACTCCTTCACTTCCCTTTGTACATCTCTTTATTTACATTCAAACCTAATCAGATTAAAAACGGGAATGCAAAATTGTGAGACGACAGCTGACCATCCACTTTTTTTCTGCTGATATTTCTCTCTCTCTCCTTTGTAATAACTCTATCAAATCCGACATGAATTCCTACGTACTGTTTTGAGTAAAATTGTGGAATTTTCTTTATTATAGTGTAAATTTCGTCTCCTCATTTGTCATTCCAAATTATTTCGTCAAAAAATTTTAAAATTATGCAAAACACTTTGTTGAGGTCATCGGAATTCTTAAAATTTATTACTCAAAGGCCAAAAAAAGCTTTAATTTCCCATCGACACTTTACTTCATCAACAATTCTTTCCTTCTTTCGAAGCATCTATCACTTTCCGGCTCTTGTGCCTTGTCCCGATCTGTCTTTCTTCCCTTTACTCTTCCATTTGTATCTTCCAGTTCTAATGAAATTTTCACTTTTAAAACATA
>UPTC01000397.1:0-40409 GCA_900537255.1 Acanthocheilonema viteae
TTTATTTATCAAGCATTATCATTTATTATCCAATTATTTCCACATTATCAGGTATGCTATTTCTAAACCATTTTTGTTTACATTCAAGCATTTAGTAAAATTATTAAAAGAATAAATCATCAATAATTAATACAGCATACTAATAATGCAATTTACCAATTGAAAAAAAAAAATCATCATTTCACATATAATACTTCCAGTATTGTTAGATGAAAAAAAATTTCCTTGATATATTATCTGACAAGAAACAATCTTTCTTAATAACAAATTAATGTCTTTCGTTTAAACAAAAACAAAGAAATGTGAAGTGTGATTTTTTTTCCTTGTCAAATTTTAATTTTTAAAATTTTTTATGGCTTCCAAAAAATTTTATATAATCCTAAAGAGCATTTCATCAATATTTTTTTTTTTGCAGTAATGATATTTTTGGCATCATTGATCATTTTGCAAGTGGAATGTGCTGCTCAAAAAAAGCAAACATATGGAATGACAGATTCGATGCGTAGCATTGCACCACCAATGATGCAAGCACAATCAATTCCGATAGCACAAGCTTATACTAAGAATTCACCTATTGTACCATTATCATATCAGAATGCACAGCAACCAACTGATACTGTACCTGTTGAAGCATTACCAGCCGCAGAATTAAAAGTTAATGCTAAAGTAATCATTAATTTCTAATTTTTATGAAATATTAGAATCTAATATTAAAATATTAGAAAAAAAAAGAAAAAAATATTAGAATATTGGAAAGGAAAAGAAATTAGAGTATTAGAAAAATTTGCATTTTTTTGAAATATGAACAAAAAAAAAAAAAAAGATAATTGAAAATTTTTTTGTCAAACTTAATTATAATCAATAAGCATTTGATAATCATTCGGATTATAGTAATACATTAATGCTATAATAATGCACAAGCTTATATTATACGATAAGATAGTTGTTATGAAATGTAGTATTTTAAAATAAGATAATAAAAAAAATGAAATAAGAAAAAAAAAGCAAATAGAATTAAAAATTGCAAAAATAGACAAAAATCAATAAGTTTTTATAAAATTAAGGAGTTATCATTAATTGAAATAAATAAAAGAGAAAATTCAAAAAAATAAATGAATTCCTTGTTATTCATGAGACTGTTTTTTTTCATATATTTAAATTGTTTTTATTTTGAATTAATCAAAATTAAACTCTATTTTTTTTTGTCCTTTTAAATTGTTTTAATTTTAAATTGCACTTTTAAACTTTTAAACTGTATTTTAAACTGTTTTTATTTCGAAGTTAATCAAAATTAAACTCAATTTTTTTTGTACTTTTCTTCGAACACATGGAAAGTTAGCTTCATAATTTCGTAGTATTAAATATAGAAAATGACTGACCGATTATTATTCAATTACATTTCCTGTTACTAATTCATCAGTCTTATGCAATGTATTCATTTCCTATTATTCATTAATCATCATTTGAATTTGCATCATTTCCAATCTATTCCTATCATAAACTAATCACTATTACTCTGTTTCATTTGAAATTCTTGAATTTAATCATCCTTTTTTTCTTTCATTTTAAATCCTATTTTTGTAACTTTAGAGAAGTGCCTCGAAAGGGAGTGTAGAACTGGAAGGATCACGTGAAAAGGAAAAAGATGGTGGTATTACAAATGGAAAAGGAGGAAGAAAAAGTGGAGAAGGAGGAAGAGAAAGTGGAGAAGGAGGGGAAGCAAGTGGTGAAGGAGGAGGAGGAGAAGGAAGAGGAGGAGGGGGCGGAGGGGGAAGAGGGCGAGAAGGAGGAGGAGGAGGAGGAGGAGGGAGAGGAGGGGGAGGATGGGGAAGAGGGCGAGGAGAAGAAGGAGAAGGGAGAAGAGGGCGAGAAGAAGAAGGAGAAGNGGGAAGAGGAGGAGGAGGAGGAGGAGAAGGAGAAGGGGGAAGAGGAGGAGGAGGAGGAGGAGAAGGAGAAGGGGGAAGAGGAGGAGGAGGAGGAGAAGGAGAAGGAAAAGGAGGCGATGATGCTGATGAAAAAAGAGGAAAAGCAGATGTTGGGCTCGATGAATGTCCTGACCTGACTCCTGATATCCTCAAAAATATCCTTAATGATGGCTGTTAGATGAATGATGCAAAAATCTATTTATCATGTAATTTTAGTAGTCAATTTTATAGCCTAATTTTCGTAGTCACTTTTACTGATAAATGTATCAATGCCTCTTTCATTAAAGTAAAATTTGTGACTTTTTTTTTTTCACAACAAAAGCAACAATACTATCCTCCCATTCTTCCATATTTAGTTCTCTGGGCTTCGCTTTTTTTTTTTTATTGCTTTACTTTCACAAACTTCTCATTATTTACTGATTAATTAATTAACTTTGGTTTAATAACCTAGTTATTTTCTTTTACGTCTACAATAATACAATGAGTGCATTACAATAATTAGAATTGGAAATAAGAATTAAATTTAGAAATTATATGTGATGAGAAAATCATATTCTCATTTTTTTTTCTCCGTAGCAGCTTCGTATATTTATCGATCTCGTAAATGTTCAGGAAATTCCGCAACTTTATTTTAGCTATTTCCAGATTTGAAAAACAAAAAACGATATCCTTTGCGAGAAAAAAATGCTTTACGACGACGACGAATAAAAAATCTTGTAAGCGATTCATGTTATGATATTATCAAATGTGACATAACTGTTTCACCATATTTGTTCCCAGTGATTTTTTATTTTACGCGTATAGAGAAAAAAAAAATTTATAAATGCTAAGCCGAATGATAATACATCGTCCGACAGATAAACTTTACTCATTGCAAGCAAGCTATTCAACAGAAGAAAAAATCTATTAAGAATTGAAATTAGTGATAACAGAAAAAAAAGGAAAATTTTCGAAATTTCATGTTCGTTAATCATATAAAATAATAAAAAGTATGTGTCTTTATGAAAATATTTTTGTTCACAAAATTCACTTCATTTATACACATACATAAGATGAAAGGTGAAAAACTTTTCACTTCGCAATTTCAAACTTCAAAAAAAAGAGAAACAAGTAACATAGTAAATAAAATGGTAAAGATGAAATGACAAATCAGAACGGTTTGCATATTTCAAAAAAAAAAAGGAAAGAAGTGTAACTCTCCGTAGCAAGGAGAAAATTTATTTTTTCCCGTTTTCATGTTTTGAAATGACAATGTCTCAAAAATCCAAAATGACAGTAATGAATTTACAATTACACTTGGAGAATCAACTAACATGATAAGATCAATGGGTATGTAACATATTAAGGTAAGGACCGCTTTTTAGTAAAAGAAAAACAAGTAGTGGATTAATACAATGAAAGCTTCTTTTTGTTTTATTATAGTTTTAACAAGACTTAAACGCTCATTAAATCTATGATAAAACAAAATTTTATATAGTTTGCGCTAGGAGGAATCAATTCCATGAAAATATATTTCCTTTATCTGCAGAAAATTCCAGTTGCTTATATTTAAACATAAAATACACATTTTGCAAAAAGCAACTGGTCAATAGCTAATAAGAACTATCCTGTAGCAATAGTAATTGTGAAAAACTAAACAGGTTCAAAGAACGTTCAATAAAAAAGAGAAAAAAAAAACTTTACATAAGCTTGAAAAGCTGTAGATTTGTAAGGAGTAGCAATAACAGTGGTGATAGTAGAGTAGCAGTAACAAATGCAGTATAAATAGTATTAGCAGAACTAATACTATTAATATAAGTAAATCATTAATTACCTGCCAATTTTAAAAAATCAAAATTTACAGCAATTTTCTCGTTACTACGACAGAAGAAATCATCCATCAATAGGCATGTCTAAATTAAAATTCGATAAGGAAGTCCAGTATGAATATGGAAGGAAAAAAGTGAAATAATATGAACACAAATTTTATAAAAAAAAAAAAAATTATAAGGAGAAAAACTTCGTACGGAAAAAAAATTCCACGTACGAATAATAATAAAATTAACTACGGAGAAAAAACAAGCATAAAATTGGAAAATACAATAACCACTGATGGTTTCCTGAGCAGGAACGACTTCAGCAAAAACAACAAATTCATTCGCAAAAGATGATCTAAAAATATTTCGAAAGCCTCAGGAATGCATGCTCTCCTCGACCGACTGTATACAGCTGGTGCTAATTGATCGATCATTAAATCTTGCAATGGTACTCACTGTTCAGAAAGTATTGAAAGAAATATATATATACATTATACCCCCGATGATTCAGTTGAGAAATTCGAATAAACAAACTTTTGAACCATCAGGAAAGAAAATCTTGTAATAATTGTAAAATTTCCTCAAAATATATCAACTGTCCTATTCAATTCGATTCAACAAAAAAGAAAAAAAAGAAAGGAAAAAGATCTAGATGATACTTTGCTTATACAATCAATGAAACTTCTCATACAATGACCAAATTTACTGAAGCAATAACTTTTACATCGTTCCTATTTAGCTAGCATTTATTCATATGGTGGTGGTATATCCTCCATTTCAACACCCGTCGATGTGGATTCAACTGATGAATCATCTTCTGGACGATTCATCCCAGTAGATAGTGAAATTTGCCAGGAATGCGGTGCACCTACAGGCGCCATTGGTTGTCGAACACGTGAATATCTGTAAAACGCGGTCAAATTTTTAACAGTAAATAACTTCCTATGAATCTTTGCTGAATTTTTAGATGAAGAAACTACGTTTCCAGGAAAAAAAAATCGCAAATAAAAATGAAATCTTACTGCTGTGAAGCTGTATTAGCTGAATCGTGTTCTGAATATGGTGGCGGAGGTGGTAGACCGACATTAGCTAGAAGCCTCTCGCTGAACGACATAGATGTGCCCAGAGTTAAAGCTTCATCAGAACATCCTTTAAAAATTTTTCTTTGCAAGACGCAATGAACTGTGTATAGCATTTGTATTCATGCAAATGTATCCGAACTTCATCATAGCACTGTGTTACAGAACTCCATCATTAAATGTCAATTTGTGACAAAGTTTAAATAACCTGTTTTCAAAGATAACTTGGATTCTATAGGAGAGACAATATTTTTTGATGGATCAACATTCGAGGATGTTTCAGCTCTACTATAATCTGCTGAAGACTTTTCCGCTGATCTCGAATGTTCTGCAGAAGCATATGGTAAGCGTCTTTCACTTGAAACTCCTGGGACGTCCATCGACATATCCTAAAAATGTTTTAAAACCATACATTGGTTGCAAATCATGAAAGAACAGCTATAAATAAAAATGAAGAAGTCATAGCATAAGGTATAACATTGCCAAAGACTGCAAAAAAGATATATACTTCATGAAAAAAAGCAACATCTGTACCACATAAATTTAGAAAAATTTAACCTCACTAATAAGCATCATTTATCGACTAAAATTATAATGTACTGCAAATGTTTGGATCTCCATATTTTTTTAAAATAAATTATACTTACTCCGAAAAAAGCATCCCTAGCAAAACTATCACCATCACTTGAAGAACTACCGCCGTTTGAAGTAACTGAGGACGGAATATTGAGTTTCGAAAGGAAATCTTGAAATTTTTCATAGATTTCAATAAAACTTTCCATTCCTTCAGCCTCACTCGATTTATCTAAATCATCGCGACGATTGTCGTAATCATAAATGTCCGATTTAGCCGACTGAAAATAATTTGAATTTATGAAGCAAAAAGAAACTTGAGAAATTATTCGACAAAACTGTCGGTCCTTTGTAGATATTGGAAAAACGATATTGCTACAAGCCATTTCTATCTTTGAAATTATGAATTAATAACAATGAAGATCATTGTTCACAAGTTCGCAATGCTGCACTTAATTGTCCTATTCGATACAAAAGAACATAGAGTGATACTCTGTTCGTATAATAAGTGAGCCAGAGACTTAATAATTTTAGCATTCCTGCCTCATACCATTGATAACGTAAATATTCTTAGACTTTTAATTCCATACGAGAAAATTGTATAGAGAAGATTTTTAACTTACATTGGCAGCGAGTTGCAATTTAAACCAGTCCTTCATTCTGTACAAATTATTGCGAGCTTGTTCATCTTCCACAAGAATCTTAATTATGGAAAAATTAGAAGTACTAAAAGGGACAAAAAAAAAAGTCCTTTCTCTTTTACACTCAAAAGAGATTCTAACAATAATGACACCAAAAAAAAATTCAATGAAGTTTTTTTCCACTTAATGTTTTCATTACTTCAAACTATCTCTATTTCAATAATGGAAGGAAAAACTGCAAACAGAGAGATAAGTTATATTAAAATTTACATAGCAAAACAAACTGTCACCGTAACTTCTAAAGAGTAACCTTAACAATGTCTTCATTATCAGAAGCGATATCGATTAAAGTTCGCAACAAATGATATGCTTTCCATGAGTAGATATCCTTCTGAACGAACATTATTGCAATAAAGCCCTTGTAATTTTGAGGACCATTTTCTGGAAAAAAAAACAAAAATTCGCATCCAATCACTGACAAATCAAACATTCATATGTTAAATTTTGTAATTAAATGGAAACATCCGGAATTGAATTCTGATCAAATAAATAATCAATCAGCCAAATAATCAAATAAATAACGTCGGCGGCACAGAATACTTCATTGAATTTTTCAGTTTCTGACTTCTAATTTTAAATCTTGCCTAAGTTATACACACAAATTTCTGAAAAATCAATGGAAACAATGAATTGCAACTTACCGAAACCTAAAAGTACCAAACGCTGTCGATCCCTTTTTACTGAATCATTAATTTCAAGAATATTTTCTATAATTATTGTCGCGTTTTTCACTTCATTCGGTGTAAATAGACACTTAAAAACGAATAATTTAACAAGGAATTAATGCAAATAAACTAAACCTCCCTCTTCTTTTTCCTCGGAACACAATAAATGAAGCTAATGATCTAAATTATCCAATGCAACAGGATTTTATGGAATCTTTGAAAAGAGAAATAAAGACTCCTGGCTCTTTTTATATGTTTTCAATGCTAAAAGTTACTTAAAATTGCACAAATTATGTACCTCAAACGAAAAATGATAGAGAAGAATCTTCGTAAAGTTAAGGTTCTCCCAACACAAGTACAATATTGTATTCAGTGCAACTGCGCGATCAGTAGGTAATTCGATCAACTGCTTCAGCAATCTAAAGCTTGGCATAGTTTAAGTGAATTAAAACTTAATCTCATGTTTGTGATAAGTTATTTTATAAATTAGTGAATTAGTTGGTTCTCCTTAAACCTGTTACGAATATGGCATAAGAAAGTTAACTAAATTAAGAACTTCTGCAAAAGGAAATACCTGTTAACAAAAAGTGGTTCATCCATCCACTGAGCAACTTCTTCTGGTGCTTGAATAAGACCACCAGTTGTAATAGCATATGGATTCAAATTAGCATTCTGCAAAACAAATAAACATTAATTTAATAATATTAAGGATTTATTTGGGGGTACATGTTCTATAATTTTAAAAAGAAACAATTAGAAAACATCAAAATCAGCCAGAACATAAACTAGTTTATGATTCTGTTTATTTCTCACCTCTCCTTGCCATTCAAATTTGCAAGTTCTGAGAAGTAATGAAATAACTTCATATAGTTTTGAACTGTCTTGATAAATCACTTTGATATGATAATCATCTCGTGAAATGAGCACCAACAATGCATGCAAGGCACCTTTTCGCACTAGCTGTCTTTTCTAAAATGATCCTATCCTTAAAGTGAACAATAGGATATTCAAGAGGATTTAATAAACAGCCAACCGATTTAATTTATTAAGGCAAAGAATTGTTAACATGCTTGAATAAAACTACCAGTTGTAATAATATATGGATTCAAATTAGCATTCTGCAAAGCGTTACCGATTGAAACTATTGTCCGAAAATTCAAGCAAAGTAAGAGCATGGGAATGGAAAACAAAGAAAAGCATAGATACCTGCTCTAAACCCGACAGAGCATAAAGATTGAACAGAGCAATATACTGGGTAGGATGAGTGCTGAATTCGGTGAAATAATTGCGAGGAATGATAAGTAACAAAGTAATAAACATATCAGATATTGTATCACCCGCCTTATAAACGGCTTCAATTTTGAAGTCAGGGCAGTCTCCTGCAACTGAAATATTAGAATCATTAATATTTATGTTTCAGAAACTGTTGCCTAAACACTCGCGAAAAATATTTCATCTTAAATTTTTTTTTCAAATTCATACAAATTATAAGACATTAGAAATTACTGCCATAATGTAAGCTAGGAATTTAACCACAACATTAATGGTATTAGCTCGAAATGCACACAGTTTAGAATATTTTCTTTCTAACAAAAATTAGCACCCAGCGTTTGAAACTTACGCATATATGGCCGAATAACATCGAAATAATCATGCGCTGCTGCATTCAAAAGTGTTACAAATACATTTGTAAAAAAGTATCGCACCTAAAATCAAATATAAAGGAACTTGAAATTCAAAATGATAGAAACCCAAAAGCAATACTTCCAACATATTTTGACAAACATGTGTTCAGCTATGTATTTCAACAAACAGAACTATCTGCTTAAACTAATTAAGATTGCGAAGCTTGGTAAAGCAATGCAACCACATGTCACCTAATGATATGTTCTACAATTGCTTTTTAGAAATCACACTAAACAAAAAAATTTTTTTCTTTCTTTGGTAGTTTTTTTTCTCTTTAGTTAAGAATTTGATAATCTCTATATTTTGTCATAATTTTGAAATTTTCAGTTTTTAAAGTTTCGATATACTAACATCAGTCGAAGGTGCCGTAAGAAGATACAAAACAACCATTTTAGGTTGAAACATAATATTACAAATGAACCATCCACGCGAGGATTTTGATGATGCAAACAATATTTCATAAGTTTTCTGCCACTCTGTCACATTACCAATACTATAAATTATTGTCTTATTTCCAAAAGCATAAAGAGCAAATGAAATAAAGAATAAAGAATAGAAATTTTGCAAATCCCGTGCGAAAAAGAAAAAATGTGAAGAGCATGAACAAGATGTATGAAGCAAATAAATCATCTGATACTTTTCCACTGATTGATTAAATCTCTCACCGTAATGTTTTCTTTGCTCGAAGACCAGTAGAAAATAGAAACTTGCTCAGCAGTTTTGTCGTTAACAAATAATAATCACTGCAAATGATAAATGTACAACAGCTATCTTTTGCAGCATATCAGCTTCCATAAAGTTTAATTGAAAACTAAGATTTCGAATGCTTTAAAATGTTTATAAAAAGAATACTAATTAATAAATTCTTACTCCTGAAGTTCGACATTTATCTGACTAATCATCTGAACTGCTCGTGAGCATATATCCCGAATGAATTGGAAGTAATTTGTAGTATACCTGAAAATTTGTTACATTGGACATTAAAGTTTTTACTTTTAAGGTTTCGGCCTTAACTTCTACATGTAAATAGTAAATAGATAAAGTTTACTAGTCGTTGCAGACAAAACTTCTCACTTGATTTTTTTCGATTCGAAAAAATAATTTATATCTCAAAAATTTGATCTCTTCTAATATTCCACTAGAACATCTCTAAACAATAATCTAATCTGGTTTCTACTTTATGATAGCTAGTAAACCAACTATATTCTCGAACTTGAATCGATGTAACGATTCAGATTTGGGAATAAATCGGTATACCTTCGCATCCATGATTTAACATAATAAGTTTTTATGTCATCAAACTTTATTCTCTAACTTGACTATTTGTCTGTAATTATTGGCACATAAAAAAGCTTCCCGTGTACTTAAATGTACATCATGACATCTGAAATATGGCATGGAACATGGCGTATTGAAATACAACATATCATCCAAAAAATGGTCGGCATAATCGGTAATAAAGTCAAAGATATAGATAAAAAATTGAGTCTCTGTATGAGCTTAAAATTAATCTATCAAAAATTTTCAACTTACTGTGAACGTTCATGCATAGCATAAGTATTTTTGCCTCGAACCAAAGCTTCCAGTTTTGGAGGCATATGTCGGATACGACTGCCTGAAATAAATGTGTAATGCTTTATCGCGTATTTCATATTCATTCATGTTATACTTTTATTCCTCTGTTTTATGTATTGCAGGCATTTTATTTTTTTTTTTACGTTGCATATATAAAAATATATGTGTTCATTCAAAATCCTGTTGAAAAAAAAGACAACTTTTCTTATCTGTTGCATATCCAATTATTTGTTGTTTTTAAAAAGCTTAGTAATAATGGAATGCAGCATAAGCGAAAAAAAATTTCAGTAACTGCATGACAGTTTCAATCAACTATAAAATTTACGGATCTATTCTCTTGATAGTAGAAGCATTCGTCAAATGTTACAACTTTAAGGTAGTATCTCATTTTAGATAAATTAAGTTAAATAGTGCAAAAAAAAGCAAACTTACTAATAGACATGGCACTTATTTTCTTATCCAAACTAAACGGACTATTGGAGGACGAATGTGATGGCTGCGTAGAAGAGGAAGTCGTTAGTTCCGCTGATGATGATGTTACAGAAGGAACAGTTGTTGATGTCTATAAAAAGATTACTTGAAATAGAAAAACATCACTTAAACTGGATCCATTTCTTCGTTTCGTAAAGACCATGATAGTGATGGAGTAGTAAAGGTGAAGGAGCACAAAAGAGTTAAGCTAGACATTCCAAATCATCAGTAGCTTTGTCCAATGAGTTAATTCAAATGACTTGATAGCTCACAAAACATAACATGGATAATCTTATCATAATCTCTTACATTCTCACCAAGCAGTGTTATTACACATCTCTCAAAAAGTTGAACCTATTCTGGATTAGTAATTCATTCATCTCAACAAAAAACGTCGATAAAGTCTCGAAAATTTCAAAATAAATAAGTAACTTAACATGAATGTGAGATTTCGAAAATTCATGAAACCTTTTCGTAAATTAGTAAATAAGCATTCCACCAGCGCTTCTGTCGTTTTTTCTGATAGTGGCTGCTGTTCTCAAATCCTTCCGCAATATACTCACCACCAAACCACATATTTTGCATTTCCTAAAAACGTTAAGAATTAAAAAAAAATCAATCAGTCTTGTTAATTTTCTATGCATCCAAAAAAACTGTGAACATCGTATAAAATCACATTCACATCAATATTGGAAAAATACTAATAATCATGGCTTTTAAATTTTTCAATCTAATATTTAGGTATCCCTGTCTTACGAGATTTACTTTATCACAAAAAGCTGAGGAATTTTGTAAAAGAGACAGAATCTGAGGATACTACTTTTCACTAATTTTAGGACTCAAAAACCTATGAATTTAAATACCTAAATAAACAATGAGAAAAAACAGTAAAGCAGAGGATTTTTTTTTTGAGTCCTAAAATTTGTGAAAAATTATGCAATAATCTAAAAACACAAAACAAGGACATACTGACTTTTAACTAATGTGATCAGAGTTTATTGTTTATCGTACTATTTAATCAAAATTCACCTCTTTACTCAAATGCCATTCGGTTACATCAACATCATCGAATTTGAACCAACGACCACCATCTTCTTCGGAACGAATGAATGAATAATAATGGCCACCATTCGCTTGTCCGGAATGTACAATCACTCCACGTAGGCTGTATTTCGTATTACTGAAATCATTCGTACTGAATTTTTTACAACTACTACCCAGCATTACTTAGTAAAATTATAAAATTAAGAACAACGAACTTATCATCTAGCTTAACTTCTGACGTGGACGTGCCTGCAGTACCATAAACATCGTTTGTTTCCGGTGATGCTCTTTCAGATGTGCCTGCAATTATAAATTGTCACAGTCAATAACAAGCGCAAAAATTACAATTAAATTAAAATAAATCCTAGCACGAAAAGGAAGAAATGAACGCAAGTGAAAGTTAGTAAACTAATTCTCCCAATCTCGGTTATATTGTTGAGATAACTGCTTGCTTTTTTACACATATTTTTTCCTGAAAATCCATAGAAATATTTTCCATGAAAATATTCAGAAAAATTCACCTCGGCCGCTATCAGTTACTGACGAATGCGTCAACTCTTCCTTCGAAATTTCTCCTGCAAACAAACAGTAAGGACGTATTTGGGGAAAAAATAAGTATTTAGAAAAAATAAGCATGATAAGGTTGGCTGTATTTTGAAATCCACATTATTAGCAATGAGCATTTAAGGGCTGTTCATGAACATCCGAAACAATGATGAATGCAGAGGTTTTATAGTGACAAGACTAGGAAAGGATATGTAGAAGCAAACTGTTACTGAATCAAACTATGCCGTAAACGTCCCCGAAATTTGTCCATTATGTCGAATTAAGAAAAGCAGAACAATCAATTTTCACCTTGACTAAAAATATAATGAATCTCGTTGTACTTATTTAGCATTGTAAAACGTACCATCGGTTTGAGCTAATCCATGAACGGTAAAGGGCATCATATCAAGATCAATCGGAAATTCGAAATAATCATTATATTTTTGTGATGAATCACGTTCCCAATCAAAATCAAATCTTTTCAACTGTATTGTCAAATAAGGCGGTAATCTAGCAACACATAATCGTTTGATTGCTGTTACCTATAAAACATGAACTATCAGCCTTAGCTGCCAGCTGATTATTAATATTAATGTGATACCTACATCTCTCTTGATTTCGATTTCTCCAAATTATCTAAAATAACACTTTGAAAAAAAAAAAAAAATGAATCTCCCTTTCGTGCTCTTCTTTTCTTTCTCGTTCATTTTTCATTACAGAAAATTCAAACCTTAACTAAATTCTAAATTCTATAGTTCAAAATAGAGTGAAAAACCTACTTTCTTATTACATTCTTCACACAAATATGCATTATCATTGTTCAACAAATCCCCTTTTACGTATTCTTTAAGGGAATCGAGAAGGTTATTATGAGATCGTACGTCAACTGAGATTGATGTGAACGGTTCTTCGCGTTGATATCTAAATATTTTCCACCAAAAAATCATATATTCAGAGAGAACAAAACGGAAGAAATGATAAGAGCAGAAAGTACTCCCATCCGACCCCGGATACCTAATTTCTCTATTTGGCAAAATAAGGAAAAATATCAAATCCCGAATTACACGACTGCGGATTATATCTTGCTGTTCAACAGCAAAAAAACGCAATGACAGCAAAACAATTTACATAAAAATGTGATTAGATCTATAGAGTACGATAAGTGATCATTGCATCTGTATTTCTTTGAAAATATCACGAAATAGAAAAATAAGCGAGTTGTAGTACCTGTGCGGACAATCTTTGCAAATCTTTTGATCAGCAAATGTTCCACCAAATAAATTCTCACAAATTGGCGGTTCACCCAACTTCTTAAGACCTTCATCTATAGAATCAAAAAGAGCGTTGTAAAATTCTAAAGCATCCTGTTGCTCTCGCACGTTTACTGCTTGACCATAGAATCTAAAATGTGATTTTTTTTATCTTAATTGAATCCTGAACGTTCCTGAAAACATAAATGATGCATAAGCATAACTAACCGAAAATGCTTCCAGAAAAATTTCGGAGAGTAGAACTGCATTTCAGAACCAAGCAGATGTGCAAAAATTGATTGCACTGCTTTCAAAATTGTTGCATGATAGTGCTCCTCCGCAACAGTGTACTCCTGAAAATAAAAAAACATTGAACTAAGGATTGGTTGTCAACAAAAACAAATTTTTTGGACGAATATAAGCTTACATTTGCAACCATTTCTTCGATGCTCATATCATCCGTAAAGTTCGCATTGATAATGACGTTACGCAGCGGTTCAATCATGAATATCTATAAAATAAACTATTTGTTTCAGAAAATATTCAGCTTGGTGGGTCATATCACACAATATAGCCAAGAAGCTTGCAGAAGCTTCTATGTTTCTTAAAATTAAAGAAAATCACACAAGCTAGTTAGGATTAGGTATTTCGAACCTTCCGCTCTTCATTTTCATACGACTGATTTTTGAATGCCTCGATATGCAGTTACGGCAACAGAAAGGCTAGATTTTCAAATGATTTTAATATTACCATATTGCTCTCGAGCTGGATTTATTGCACAGGAATTAACTGAATAATTCAAAATTTTGGCATCACTTAAAAACGATACTAAGATAAAATGCACCTGTTGGAATACAGAGTTCATGTAACAAGTAGCTCCACCATTCTTCAGTCCTACATAACTATTCGGTGAACGAATGGAATATCCGGGTATATATTCCCATTCAATATTCATAGTAGGAACTGACTCTGTAAATGTACTCATTGAAACTGAGCGAGTTACAAGACACAGACCAATATTCAAGTCTAGTCGTAAAATAATGTAATTTTAACAAAAATTGAAAAAATACAGCTTTCATTTAGTAAATCCTACAAAAACAAGCACATTCTCTAAAACCTTTCGAACGGTTACGAAATGATGAAGCAAAACCTGAGTAGAAAAGCTCGAGAAGATTTTCAACTATACATCGATAGTTGAGCGGAGTCGTGTCACAAAGTGCGATAATCAAACTATATGCTGCTTTGGCACTTTCGCTGGTACCACATACTGGAATAGAACGGGAAGAAAGCAATGGTTCCATTGTTTCTGAGCGTGGCGTAATCTTATCTGACTCATCTATATCTGTAAAGTGCTAACAACTGTTTAGAATATCAATATTCGTAGAGATAAAGACCTTATTAAGCCTATTTATAGTGATATGATAGATTTTGCCATAAATCCTTAAATTTCGTATTATGCTTCTTAACCTGACCTCCAAAACAAATCTGCTGTCCTTTATTTGTGGATTACAAAATAACAAATAAAATAATTTCGTCATTTTAACGATTTATCACCTCTCGAGATTGCTGAATGTGTCACTGAACGTTGTATATGAACATCGCTATCGTTATCTCTTTGCCGCATCAAATTAACATAAGTTCGCGAAGATGGCAAAATAAACTCGTCCAACAACTGCTGCAAATTAAATCAGAAAAATGAAAATTGCATATGCCAAGCGTACCACACAAAATTACAAGTAAAATTAAAAAAATTATTTTACAAAAAATTCTCTAGCTACTGAAAGTTCTCAAACTGTGACCCATATGAAAATATTGATTTTCGTTCTTTAAAGAGCTACCTTGACAAGTTGTGTACCATTAGGTTCTGAACCAATCATAACTTTTTCTTCATTCGTAAGAAACCCCAGTAAACTACGACACACATCAAGTCGTCCAATTAGTAATTTGTCATTAGGATAACTTTCCTGATTTGCAATAGTATGCTGCTGAAATGTTTGGAATGTAAAAAATATTTCTGAATATCCAAAAATTGTGAAGACTCAATGATATTAACACCACTGAGTGAGAACTGCGTCTGAAATGCACACTCTCTTCCTACAAATTGCTGCGATATCAATGATCGTTGAGAGAAATTGAAGAGAATTCAAGTTTCAAATATGTTACCTTCGCACGATCTAACCAATCCAAAATCTTTTCTGTTTGCTGCATTACATCGTCAACGTAAATCTGATTATTTCTGCAGTGGTCCAATAGGCTAAAAATATTCATACATTTACTAGTAAAGTTAAGACAAAAATTTCCAATAATGGGATAGAATAGATCTAAGGCGAATTCTACTGTTACTACGCTATGTAAACAACCTCCATAAGAATCAACCGTTTCAAACCATCGAAAACAGTTAAATTTTTTCACAACCAAAGCACAACCACAGTTACAACCATTTATTAAAAAATTATTAACTCAATAATTCCTCCAACCACTCCAACCAGCTTCCAGGAATCTATAGTGAATCACTGATAACGGAAAAAGTTAATCGCAATTTCAACATACTTGCACAATAAGCCAAAAAATTCTGCATTCTTCATTAGCTTTTCATCACTTTCTTCTAGTTTGTTGAAAAGTAATTGTAACAGTGCTGACGAAAGCTGTCGCTCGGCCGAACCCATACGACAAACCATTCGTCGAATTAAAGCTGAGAAATAGCGCCGGATTACCCTGAAAATAATAGTTTTTGAAAGTAGCAAATGATCACTAAATCATAACAATTTCAAATAGTCATAACACTAAATCATAACAATTTCAAAAATCATAACAAAAATTTAATTGTAATTTTCCTAAGGTTTCTTTGCTAAAACTTGACTGGGACTAACGAATTTTGCATCTGTATAAAATTGTGAATTTTGATATGACAATTAAATTCGTTAATAAATACTTCTTCCGACATATAATAAAACGCACAAGCTTTTGCAAAACAATAAGTCGGATACGAGAAGATTCCACAGGTGAATGATTTTAAGAACTTCTGATGTTGCATCTCCACTAACGACTTCTATCGCAAATGCATCCAATAAGCATTCTGTTGGTTCTTCCTGCATTAAGCCGTTAATTATTCATTGTTATACTCTCACAAAAAATTGAATTAATAATTCATGAAATGTCAAGTAAAAAACAGAAGATACTTTGTTTTTCTCGATTGAGCAAGAAACTACAATGCAGTATGTCACAGTTAAAAATGCAAACTTTCGCGAAATAAATTACCAGAGTAAAAGCTGCAGGTTGTGATTGCCGGATTGTTTCAATAGATGAATTCTTTGCCAAACCACCCGAGATAGGACGTAAGGGTATATTTCGTGAACCAACTGCCCACGCAAGCCGTAGAAAACATTCAATCCGATTGCTAT
This sequence comes from Acanthocheilonema viteae, assembly GCA_900537255.1. Lineage (NCBI taxonomy): Eukaryota > Metazoa > Nematoda > Chromadorea > Rhabditida > Onchocercidae > Acanthocheilonema > Acanthocheilonema viteae. Next base: position 16,713 of record UPTC01000397.1, read on the forward strand.
CTGCGGTAAATAATTGACAAATTGTTGCAATGGTTTCAGCATTCTTTTCGATACGATCATTGAGATCATGCGCAACTACACAACAAAGCTATAAAAATAATGAGATCTTAATTTATTTGGAAAAATATCCTTGAAGAGTTTTTGTTTCTTTTTAATAACTGCCTACTTTGATTCAGTAATGACATTCCACAATATACATAAAAATTTAATTTGACTGGATAAACTTCACTTTGCAAACTTATCTTAAATACAGACAATATAAACAATTTCTCCAGCCTCCAGCCAATATATTAAACTGTAATACTTTGTAGTTCAAAATAATATGCCTTTCAATTACAACGCCACTGTACATACTGTTATCGTATATAAAATGTTACCTCTTTAAAAATTGCTTGTTCACGATCAATAACTCGACCCGTTTCAAAAAATTCATTTCCCTTCTCATTGGCAGTCCTCAAATACTAAAAAAAACACTGATTATATTGAGCAATTTTGAAAGAGCAAAGAAAGAAATCATGGATGATATTTTTTCTTAAATCAGAAAAAGTAACCATGAATGCGAGCGAAAATATGACAGAAATGAAAAAAAAAATAATGCGTACTTTGAGGCGTGCCGCTACGAAGAGAACAAATTTCGCTATATTTGCTAACCACCAAACAATTGCAGTACAAGCATATTCATCCCATCGACACAAAATCTGAGGATCTCCCAAGAACGAAAATACTGCCAAACAACTTGGTGATGTCAGGAAAAGAATCTGAATTAAATATTTATCAGCGTTAAGAGCAATAAAAAAGTTCAAACTGAAATTAAGGTTTAAGTTTCAGATTAGCAAAGTCATGCACATTATAATTAACAGTTTTGTTTTTGGATTCAAAAATATGAATCTTGGAAGGTAACTAAAATTCTCAGGGATAAAAAACCAAAATATTCAAAAAAAAACCTGAAATTCCGTAGCCTCAGTCATGAAATGTCCATTGTACGGCAAAAGTAAGGAATGCAGCACACGCAAAAGATGCAAGGCATGGTTAGATGATTCGGATGGTAACAGATCAAAAAATCGTCCTGATTCTACTAATTCTCTTAGCAACGTTACTGACATTGTATCTGGTGGTATTTGACTGAAAAATTTTATGAGGTCTAGTTGTAAAAATCTATAAATATGTTGATAGTGCAGAAAATCGCTGAAGTTTGAAAAAAGAGCTTCAAAACTTACTTTAAGACATCGGTCGCAGATTTCCTTAAATAATTATTCCCATATGCATATCCGATGTCGGCTAAGGTATAAAGGAATCGAACATGATCAGGATTTACAGCTATTACAGAGCCTGGCAAAATACGTTCATTTTCTTCATTACCAGATGTTGTCTCTTCATTCCTGAAATACAGAACATTACTTCTCAACATGCACTGCTTAAAATAGAAAAAAAAAAAGACCAATTAAAAAATTTGGTGCAATTAATTTCTGCTTTCAATTAAAAAAATTTCAGAAATGAAAAATTCAAACCAGCTGCTAAGTGTTTGATCAGGACTAGAATCAGTGCTTAAACGATTATTCCATCTTATTGGACGATTTTGAAGACGAATTATAATATGAGCACTGGAATCTATTCCTAATTCATCAAGTGTTTTACGACGATCAGATGGGTGCAGTGTCCTTGTTTCTGGTGGATTAAGGGACTGAACGGTTAACTGCACTGGTACAAGCAATCCGGCAATAGTGCAGCCATCTATATGTCGTAATTTATCGTCAATCTGCAATTAGTCATCTCGAAAAACCAAAAAATGTTCCTCCATTCATGATAATAATTCCGGAGAAAAAAAAATTTTTTTTTTGCTTCCCAACATTATACCCAAACACTGTAAATCAATCGATAAAAGACTAATATCATTTATAGGGAAAAAATAAGGGAGAATTGTTCTGAACTCATCTGAAAGAAATTGTTTGAGGAAACAAATAGTTCTAAAAAATTATTAAATATGAATCACTTTATCTGTACCATGTGCCAGCTTAATTGTGATCTTATTTGCATGCAATGACCAAATATCGTAGTATTTTCCTAACATGTTTGATGTCTTACTGCAATTTGATGTTACTCTTTTTGAACCATGATAGAGATGAGAAATGGGCTTTCCATTTATAGTTCTCGCAAATTTTACACTTTCATTTTGAAAAAAATTATTACAAACCTTGAGTTTCAAAGCTGAAAGTGGCATAGTCGAGTGAACTGGAATAGCATGATCTTCGTCTTCTAGTAATGATGCTGGAATACAGTTACATTTAGTTTTATAGTTTTAGATGTGGAAAGATAAAAAATAGAACAGCTTCGCATGGAACTTTAAAATACGCCAAGAAAATAAAAGACCAAAACTGTTAAAAGTCCTAGCAAAAAAAAATTCCGTGAATTGCAAAAAAAACTTGAAACATTGAGCAATACAAACTCACAGTTCGTGTCGGCGCCACTCGGCAGTTTTTCATCTAAATAATTTAGTAGCTAAATTAGTCTGATCTAGTAATATAAGAAAACAAACTAAAAATTATTTTCTGAACATATTATCTATGCAGACTGTTTATAAGCATTTTCAAATGTCGATTTTTATTTGGTAAAACAAAGATTTACCATGCACATCTTCTCCTACATCAAACAATGAAAGATTTTAATATAATATAATAATTATTTGTCTTTATATAAATTATATCTGCTTTTATAATTGATTGCCTCCCAACTCCGTACATTATATTTTTATATGCAAGACTGAATGAGGCATTGGTCTCTCAAAGAAAGCTTTGCTATGAAACAAAGGCTAAAAACATAAGTTTAAAAACTTCATCACTAGATTTCTTATTCCAAAAATAAGTCATTAAATACTACGAATCTAAAACATGCCTGGAAAAACAAGTGGTAATACAAAGCATCGTCCCAAGCCCGCCTTACGAAGTGGCTGTTGGGATCTTTCGGGCGTATAGTAATCATCGTCAAATACACAGATATATGAATTGAGAGCCTGAAACTTCGACAGTATAACGAAGTAATATTAAAAATATATTAACAAAGTACTTCTAATATCATCACAGTTCTAGCACAGTACCTGTTTTGAATTACTCGCATGACATTATGCAATGTTGAAAATTTTCAGAAACTTTCTAGAAAAGCTTAATGCACACGAAATTTTTGTTAAACCCTTTCTTTTATCTTTTGAAAAAACATCTCTCTCTCTCTCTCTCTCTCTCTCTCTCTCTCTCTCTCTCTCTCTCTCTCTCTCTCTCCATTTCTCTATTAAGAATTGCATCAATCGAAAAGTTACCGTTAAGATTCTACCCATCCGATCAAGCATTTTCATTTTTTTGTCGTCACTATCAACTCTTTTGATGAGGTCATCGTGTTTCGTTTTCAGCATTACGAAACTAAAATAAGAAAATCTTGGTCTAGGAAATCAGAGTCTTCTATTCTGCCTCATTTCACCCGAAGCTGCAATTTCATTACCTTTTTCCATGATCACTTTACTAGAGTATTTCGGTCTCATATAAAACGACACAGGGAAAACTCAAAGACGTAACACAGCAAATAATTTCTAACAAGATGAAACTATTTTTCATCTAACAGTTCGAATTAAAAGCTAACGAACATCCTGAAGTGCACCTAACCATTTATTAACTACTGTCTGAATCAAATGAGCAAAATCAGAGATCAATGTAGTATGAGGATTTGCCAAAATTTCGACCCATAAGGAAACTGCTAAATGTGATACTTCGGTACGAGCTTGCAGCATTATTTCCCATAGATAATCCATACCCTGCAAATACAGAAAACCTTAATGACACTCAAATTTAAGTATATGCTTATCAACTATATCAATCCTGAATCCGGAGAAATGTGATGAGGAATAGATTCAGTATCCGAAACGAACTGTATAAGAGCAAAAAACAATCTCATGTTCCTAAACTCCACTATTTATCATATTAAATCTTGTTCATAACCAAAATTGAAATTCCAACTGAAATTAAAAAAGTTCACATCGCTGGATAAACTGATAGACTTCTAGAACCCAGCACAAAGCAAACTTCAAAAGAGTTACTGTTCGTAATGTGAACTCAATTAATGTTCTGGAACACTTGTGGTTTTTTAATGTTCTTAATTTCAATTCACATGTTACCATCAGTTTGAAATGCAAATACTAGTGTTTATAATATATGTTTACTCACCTCAAGATCAAAATCACACATTAAATAATGTAATATTCCTTCAGTGGGTTGGAACAGCTTACTGTGTTTCTTATTTACTGAAGTCCAAAAGGTTTTGAAACATGAAAAACCTTCTTCGTTTAGCAATTCAACTGGAAGTTTTAGGATTCTGGCTGAAATCAAATCTTTTGATGAAAAAGAAAATCCCGGAGTCAACGTCCCGAAGTAATTAACAACTTTAATTAAAAACAATCGTGGAAAGCTCCATCTGTTAGAAAATTATTTTGTTTGAGCTACTCAAAAGTTTTCACGCCTCCTTTTCTTTATGAAAAGCAATACTTCCAAGATTGGTCAATGACATCATTCAACGTACAACACAAAATTTGGTTCTAAAAAGTTAAAAAGCAAATTCAAAATTAAAATTTACATGTAAACAGTTGATCAAGTGCTTTCGGATCGATATCTTCTTGATCTTGCATTGTACCAAACAGTTGAAAGCCATATGTGCGCTCATAATCAAAGACTGATCGGACAATAAGAGCATCCCACAATTCATTCGCCTTAACTATCCTTTCAATAACTCCAAACATTAAAGATTAACGATGAATAAGAAAAATAAGAAAAAGCAAAATGAACCTGCGGTGCCATGAGCCAAAGTTGTCCATCAGAAAGAAGAAAATGCAGAAAGCTGAGCCGAATTCGTAAATTATCACTATGAGTGTAACGACCAACAAACACTAGACTACCTGCGTCTTCTACAGCAGCATAAATGTGCGGTCGATCATTCTAAAAATATCAGTATATTAAAAAGTAAGATAATATTAATTGCTTAATGTACACATAAGCGATAAATAAAGCACTGCAAATATTTTCAAACATATTCGTAACACAACGACTTGTAATATATAAGCCGAAAAAATTGTAACACTTTGGCTGGATAGAATGAAAAATGTTTGAGATAATAAAAATGAGATAATGCATACCACAGCATTTCGCACTTTTTCCATGTATAGAGCAACATTTTTCGATAGTCTTGAGCACAGCTCTGTATCTTGCTGTACGGTAGCGATGTATTCCGCCCTTAGAGAGAAAACATTAATTTCCAAACAATGGTCGAGAATTTCGAAATAGTGCAAGTGATAAAGATTAAAATTGTTTTATCATTCCTAATTACTTCCCGATTTTACTTTAGTAATAATAATTGTTATCACTCATTTATCCCTTCTCTCTCTTCTGCTTTCTTTTATACACTTTTTTACATAATCCTTTCAAAATTGTCCAACTCAATTTGTTTATTTAACTTCAATTATCCATTTTGCGACATATCATTCTAATATCACATGAACAAAATAAGCCTTAATATTAAAAGACGTAAACTACAAAGCCGAAATTTTCGGCAAATGATTACTTGTATTTTCACAGTTTTCTCACCAGAATATCGTTACTTGTCAAAAAAAAAATAACTCATCATACATTAAGCCAACAATAATTAACAACTCACCGTGTCACTTTTCTGCCTGTACTATAGTCACATTCTGGCATTAAAGTCATTAGCCGCTGCATATGCTTTAATGCAGGAAGTACGAATACTGAAAAAATAATTATAGGTTGACACTTGTCTCTACAATGATCAAACTACACTGTACTGAATTAAAAAACACTGTTAAAAAAAAGCTTACCTAAGTCCAAAAACCAGAAAATTGGAAAATTCATTTCAGAAAACTGCTAGACATTACAATATTTTTGCTTAGCGAAGGTCAACTAACAAGCCGCATATTGTAACAACTACAACTCAGTTACTTTTAGAATAAATGAAATGTGATGTACAATTCCCTTCTTGGTACTTGACAGTTTGGTTACAAAAAATCTTTTTCAATTATTTAATGATCTTGAGCGAATTACCTGAATCCAGAAGTAATTCATCAATACAACGTTCGATGTAATGTCTCCTTAATTCTTCAGCAGGTACTGCACTTTCTAGTACATTGAAATGTGCTTCTAGAGCTGCATCAATCATTTCCACAGGTAACCGTTCATCATGGAACAAATCCCATAGCAGCGAAAGAGATTTTATAGTTAACTCCTAAAAATTTTGAAGCATTGCAGCATAATAATAATGAGAAATGAGATCATTTTTGATTATTCAATCATTTTTGATTTTTTTTTGATTACACTGCGTCACTTAATAATGGTATAATAGTTACAGTTATAATTTTCTGATTCACTTGAAGATTGTGAGATGTGCGCTCTCTTGGTTCCATATTACGCACTCATTATTATTCCCAAACTTCGATCGGTGAAAATTAATTAGCGAAAGAAGAAATATAAACCTTGTCTTTCTTTTTTTTTAATTCTTTCTCACAAATACACTTGAAATGAATTAAATGAAATCATTAAATGAAAATTCCTTGACCTGACTTGTCCTTAGCTGCATGCTCTGTTGACCACGTGATTTAATATTCTAAACAATAAAATAATAAGTTACCTTTTCGGTAAGACTACTAAAATCGACGCCAATTCGACGTATGAGATCAAGCAGAAGTGTTCGTTGTCTTGAAGATGATTTTGTCCAACTCTCCTTAACATATAAAAATTTCTAATTAATTTTAATTTCCAACTTTCAATTCCAGTTTTTTTTTAATTCAGAATTTAAAAGAGACTGCAATACTAAAATAAAATGAATCGAATAAAGAAGCATGAAAATACGAAATGAATTTATAAATTTTTTACAAATCAAAAATCTTAAGCAAAATAAAACTATCCGCGACTAAAAGTAAAACTTTTAAATGAATGGAAATTATAACTCTCACCTTCATACGTTCAAATAAATGCTTTTGCAATACGTTGTTCAATCCATTAACTAACTTCGCTATTAGGTCATGAACATTTCGCTGAATGACATCATGTTTCTCACGTTGTACATTCCATAGGATATCCAAATCATCAACTGTTATAGCATTTCTTTCCAGTAACACTCGGAATACTCTTTCCAATCTGAAAATAAATTATTTGGGAAAAATTGTATTTTTTGTTTTTATTCATCATTAACCAACAGAATTATGAAATATGATTTGATAATTAAATCTTCCAGTAAAACTAATCAAAATGAAGAAATGCAAACCTTTCGCAATATGACGGATGATGCAAATTATCACGAACCAATATTTCGATAAGATGTTGCTTCCTTAGCCATTCTGTCAAGTCATTCATCGAAATTACTATTTCTTGCTGAAAGAACGGTAAGAATACATCCTGAAAATATTAAACTTATCATACAAAGCAGAACTAACCATTTAACTCTTTGCTTAAATATGTTATGATTTTTTCCCCACGCTTCCTCAGATCTAATTATGCATTAATCATGAAGACATTGAACTGAAATAAGGATATTGAAAAAGTAGTGGAAAATATTAGTTAGGATAACAGGGAATAATATGCCAAAGTCAATTTTGTTCAAACTTTGGAACGTTCGGTAACACACCTGCCGAAATTCTGACGCCGCATTGTGCAAAACCATATGTAATTCTTCTAAAGCTGCTATGCGTCCAGCAAAAGGTGCTACTTGAAGTACTCTGAAATCCTTCATCCTTATGAGCATTTAAACAGCATTCTTTCTCATTAAAATGACGATAATTACTTTGTCGAAACACTTTCTATGTTTATTTCCCACAGTGTCGAAAGGCCTTAATTTTCAGATTTTCTGCATGTTGGAAATGCAATCGAAAATCAATAATATTCGTACAAAGTATTTATGAACGTATCCATGAAAAAATAAATCTTGTACCGCAAAATATATCGCAGTGAGAAAAACTGCATTTGTCGTCCAAGATGTGTCATTTCTGGATTAATCAGTAATAAGCTTTGTAATACTTTTGCCAACTCAATATATGGTGACTCGTTTAAATCACCTTTTACCGTTTCGCACTTCAGTTCCTTATCGTCCATGTGCTCTAGTCGTGCCACTGCTACTTGCTAAAGGAAAAAAATACGATCTCTACATATTAATCTCACCTACTTCAAGTAGTACCTTTTGCTGGACGCATAGCAGCTTTAAAAGAAGCTGCTATGCGTCCAGCAAAAGGTGCTGCTTGAAGTACTTTGAAATCCTTCATCATTATGAGCATTCAAACAGCATTCTTTCTCATTAAAATAACGATAACTACTTTGTCGAAACAAAATGATTTGTCAAATCATCCGAATTAAGTCACTTCTATCCAGCCCACAATCCTATATATATATTCTCTACATTCCCGTAAAAATCATTTTAGAATCACAATAACAGCGTCCTGTTTTTAAGCTAATAAAATATAACAAAAAAGAATTTTCCACAACTTCAAGGATATCTTCTGATATTCTTCGAAATTAAAAAACGACCAGCTTTCAGAAAACTGGTATCGAAATTGTAATTTAGTTTAATGAGACGTTTTAAATCTCTCTTTTCAGTAATGATCTATTTTCATGAAATGTCAATTAACAAATTATTACTTTAAGTCTTTCATTCTAGGCCTTTCCTAATCGAAAAGTAATTCAACTTTATTGCGTTTCAGAATTCGAAGACAGACAGTAAGGAAAAAATGAATACTTACAATAGTTGGACCAAAAGTTTCTGTAATAAGTGCTGGTTTCAACAGGAGTGAACAAGAAGCAAATGGTCGAAGCCAATCGATAAAATCAGTAATTTTTGTTGTTTCATTAACGTTTCTCTCCAGGAAATTCTTCATCAGTGTGAAGCCACCAATCTTTCCGAAATAACTTAGTAATAGCAAAAGCCACAATTGCAAAACTCTCTGAAAATGAAACATGTTTAGAAAATGATGTCTCAAATAAAAAAAGAACAAGTAACACATATGCTGATCTTCATGAATTAACAAAAAAGGCCATTTCATATGTAAGACTCGAAAATTCAAAGTAAGCGTGTAACAGTAATTCTTGAAACATGTCAATAATGGAGTTATGTGCTCCAAGACTCTTGAAAGAAAGTGTTCTGCTCAAGAATCAGAATTGCTCGAGAATCGGAGCTGCAGATCATAGCAAGAATAAGGCCTCCAGCAATTACTTAAAGTAAAAGCTTATCGCTAATATCACGAATCATGACTAAATTTACCAACCTGATATACTTCATCAACGGTGTTAATTGAGGTGTAACGTATCAATTCATTCGGATCAAATTCCATTTGCAAGAAATCTGCCTTGCGTCCAAAATTTTGCATATGAAAACTGAAAATACAAGTGATAAATTTATTAGGGTGATCATTCTACTGTAAAAAAATCTTCATTCAATAATGCAAATTTACATTAAACTTCAAAAAATTAAAAAAGCATCGCAAAAAAAGCATCACAAAAATGCAAATCTATAACATTCCAACTTTCTGCTGAAAATTTCAAATTATCTAACCATTTCCAAATTCCTAGAGACATAAGAATTATCTGCATTACTTTATTCCCCTTCTCCATCCTAACCTTACTTTACGCACATTTTTTTACATTTCATCTTCCTTGCTTCTCCCAAAATTTGAAAACTCTTTTTAAGTCTATTTAATAAAATACTGAAATGAAATAAGATATTGGGACCTCTACTATTTTGTAATGTAAAAGAAGAGAGAATCGAAAAGTGACTAATCAAAAGCAAAAAGTGAAAAAAATGCCTCCGTATATGACAAATAAAAAGCAATAAAAAAAGGAAAAACATACAAATAACATACTTCACAGAACTGAACAAAAAACTCGGCAGCTTTAAAGCATACCGACTATTGCTGGACAAGGCGTATTGCAGTATTTTCCAGTATGCGTGATGAAAATCTTCTGCTGCAAGCGTTTGCCGCATTTTCTCCGTGAACATGACGAGGAATCGCGCAACACTTAGCCAAATAAATCTCTGTAATCTTTTTTCAACATGAAAGAAAATTTATTCCTTTACATCCAATTCATTGCATGCATTAAATTGCTTAGAAAACAACACAGAAGCAGTCTAAAAGTTGTGCAAAGAGACATGCTGAAGATTGTATTGGCAGGCCTTTATTTTCAATTCTGTAACTCATAAAGAAATGAAAACAGAAGAATTAAGACCCTAAGATTTCTAAGAAGAATAAATTTAATGCTTTTCATAAATATTGAAGAATAAAGAACCGTTCACTTGATAAATCATCGCAGAAATATTTTAATAAAATCCATTATCCTTAATCTGATTATATGTTAATAGATTATTGTCTCAATACGAAAAATATTTGAATTCATAAGGATGGGATGGTATACTAATTTCTATCTTATAGAGCATTTATCTTGTTTATTTTTTTTTAATTCTAAAGCAATGCAATGATGATGCACAAGAACTTCTTCATAACTTAATTTTAGGATGTTTTCAAACAGCGAATATAAAGTTAATACTCGTTAAAAAAGCTGAAATACCGCGATTATGGAACTAAAATCTTTTTTAATGGCAAATTACATGGATTTCAATTTTCCAATCCTTCAGCGCCTCGTCATTCATCAACTTATCGAAAGCAACTTGAAGTCCTTTTTCGAGAAAACCTTCGAAATATTTCGATGTCCTATCAGTACCTGGAATGTTAAACGTAAGCATTGCTATTCCTTAAACTACACCCTCCCTTAGTATCAATTGGATTTTTGATATGATTTTCCCGCTACTATTAGGATAATACTGCATATCCAACACAGTCAAAGAATTAAACTAACTGAGCTCTATAGTTACTTCCTATTTTCCAATTTCATTTTCGACAGGTATGCAAGCATTGAATACTTCGGACACTAACTAATACACTTGGATCGAGTACAGTTCAACTTATGCAAATTTTTGGAAGCAGTAGTTGAACACATAGTTCAAATATATCTATCTCTTGCTTTCTTTTCTGTCCCTACTACTGTTTTAAAAATATGACTCGAAGACAACTATGATACTGACTTAGAATTTGTGTCTGATGCCAAAATGAATACCTCGCTTTATGAGCACAATTGCAACTTCCATTAGTCCTTCTAATTCTTGATTGGGTAACACAGGCACTATCCACCTGTAAAAGCAGTTGTAAATATAAAAGAATGATGAAAAATGCAAACAGTGACTTGAATTTAAAATTTGGTTGATTTGGAAAAATTTATAAAATTCAACTATTCAATTCATTAATGGTAGGCCAGCTCATTTGGCAATTCACCATGCTGTGATATATATTCTAGAACATGTTTATTTTTCCTTCTCATGATCTAAGAGTGAAAGACATTTATTTAGTGAGAGATATTTATTCATTCGTCAGATATGTTTTTCCAGCCTTCTGTAATCATTAAATACACAAAAACAACCTCGTACGATGTAACTGATCGAATAAACGAGTCAACATCCCTGATGGTAGCTCGGTGAAATCTTCCCATTCTTTCGGTCTCTCACTTGCAATAGCATTTAATTCAGCATGTGCTGATGGTGATGTTTTAACGTCAAAGGTATTTGGTCGTTGCAAAGGGTCGCCAATATTTGAAGATGATGACCCGACGGTAGATGCTGGAGCCGAACTTGACATTGCTCTACCAGTTGGACTATCTGAAATGTCACAATAAATCTCATATCTTCTTTCTACTATCATTATTTTATAAATTTTAAAATAAGTTATTCAGAGCAGCTATCTATTAAACGTAGCCAGTACAAGGACTATCAGGTCTGTGCTCCTGATAGTTAATTTATCCGATTTCTAACTTTTGATTATGTTTGCTGCACACTGAGTTCAAAATTGAAATACATGGAAGATTTCCCATCGTAAATTAATAAGGAAATCACCAAGAGAAAAATCAGATTGTGAGAACCGCAACACTAGTTTAAATAGGAATATCATTTGATGATATGATTTATAACGCTGAACGTTCAAAAAAAGGCCGAATATGAATATGAATCAGGACTTTCAGGAAGTTATGAAATTAACAGCTAATGAATGTCAACAACAGTTAGTCAAAAATAATAGAAATAGTTCATAATCTGTAATTTTTAGGAACAAACTATAGTCAGACCTCGTGGGAATAAGAAAGAATGAAAGATTATTGCAAAATATTTTTGCTCTACAAACAAGCACTCCGGAATTTTCGATATACTCTCATACCTAGAAATGAGATGTGAAAGAGGGAAACTAATCGAGCTTGTTCACAGCATATGTGTATTTCCAAACTACTTTACAATTTTTAGTCGATCGGTTGTAAATATTAAATCACATTGGTGCTATATTGTAACATATGAATGAACGACAATTATTAAGGAAATTAGTTAGTCGCAATAGACGGTACACAGAAGATTGATTCTCACTGACTGAATGGGATATGGACAATAATATGTAGACCTTCTACAGAAGACTATTCAAAACAATCAAAAATATTTCAGTTATAACAATCTTTTTAAAAGTTACACGTATTTATCCAAAAGTTTCATTTCTATGTGTATTCCATTTATAAAGCATCAAAATCTAATCTAGTAAGTCAATAAATTTATAAACATACTATGAAAAACTGATGGCAGTGGTACTTCTGGAACATTACAGAATTTTTGAAAATAAGCCGCAATTTGTCGTTTCGATAATGTCGATGGATATCGTATTTGCTCGTCATCTTCATCCAATTCAAATTTACTCTGTGGACTCTCCACACTTTCCACTACATCTTCTAGCTCGCTTTTGGAACTCATCGATTCAGCAAAAACTGGACTCACTGATGTTCGAATCTGTAATTTTTTGGTTTTATAACATGTAATTAAAGTTTTTGATTCTCCTTGTTTTGGAATCATTGAAACCTCCAGCTTCCGATTGTTCGTTCATTCCGCCAGTAATCTCTTTTATGTTACCATCCTGGAAATGGCCAGAAATGTCTCTTTAGAGAAGAGTAATGATGCTTGCCATTAAACTTCTGCACAATCAATATAATAATAGATCACCCGTAAATTTGAATCGGCCTACGTGTGCAGCATTTTTGTACGTTGTCCAAAGTTCTCAGAAATTCTATACTAATATCAAAACAAAAGTTTTTAGTTTTTTCGTGTTTCAGTGGTGCTCACAAACCGTTGTAAAATTAATTTGTAATTTGAAAAAATGCTGCTCGAAATCTTATGTAGAAGATCTTAATAGTCTCATAAGGAATTAAAACAAACTAAGTTAAGGTCAAGTGAGCTCCAAAGAATAAATGGAAAAATACCACACATTATTTATCCAATAACATCCCACGAGCAAAATGAAAAAAAAAAAATGCTAAATAGATCAAGAAAATGATATTAGCCCATTAACTCCTGATAAAAAAAATAAAATGATGAAACATGTAATATATAGATCATTAAATTTAAAAAAATCAATTTTAGTGAATATAATTAATGCATTTTTCGCATTTATAACATGTTTTGAAGGGATTACCAGTAAAGGCGAATCGTTTTCGTCATCTCGTGTTGGCAGCTCATCAAGCTGTATCCACCAATCTCCATTTTCATCTTCCGATTTTGTTGGTCGTGTATCACTGTAAAAAGTATCAAATAATTTGGGAAATTTGATAGCAAGGTTATATGCCGTCAAAAGATGCATAATTTCAAAACAGAATCGCAATACGAAGGCAATTGCATCGAACATCTACCTCCATCCCACTATGGAAATGCATAGTTCTTACCTGACACTTTAACCTCACCTAAATCTCTAAAAAAATCCAATATTTTATTCAGTGATCAATATGTTTACTTTAGCCTATCACTAATAGATAGAAAATATTAACTTCATTCTGCAAAAATGAATTTTTGCAATACACGCTTATCTGGGGTTTAAATCAGTTATTAACCCATTTAAAACAAACATATCAATAGCATATTTCCATATTATTACTCAATCGTTATGCGGTTGCATTAAGCCTCAACTCCATAATATTCCCATTATTTTTGTATCAAACTTTGTCATAAATTTTCTATGAAAATCAAAAAAAAAAATCCAGAAATTAAGGAAAAGTTCAACTTCTTGCAACGACTGTATGTTCGAATTGCGTCGTTCAATTCACCAGAATTAAAATCAGTGAGCATTGATGCGTCAACTGGACTTGAATGCGGTGATGACGATGGTGCAGAACAATGTGAATCATTGACTAAAAACGCTAAAAAATACTTCATTATAACCAAAAGCAACTGTAGTTATATAAAATATACCTTCCTTATCGAGCATCAGTGAACTAATTCTCAAGCTAATATTCACAATCTGATATATTTTATAGACACTTTTTCCCGCACGTGTAACATATCGGATAAGTCTAATCCAATATGATTCTTCATCCGTAGCCATGTATGCTACCTGATAAAGAACTATCTTAGGCAAGTTTGCAAATTCAGTCTGGGTAGTTCGATTGGCCTTTCTTATCTTTGCTGTTAGCAACACTTATATTTCTTATTTTTTTAAGCGCTTCTACCACGTATCGTTTAGTGCAACTAACAGTTGTTATTCTTAAGATCAAATAGATGCAAGTGAAACCTTTCCAAATACTATTTATAAGGGCAAAAAAAATCACAAAAGGTACATACCACGTTTTGCAGCACATCGTCTTTTCTTGCTACTATCAGAATCCCACTTCAATTCTACCGAATCATCCTCGTGTATCTGTCTATCGTAATGATCATCCATAATGATGATACACCAATATATATGCTACGAGTCCTTAAGTAACGTGAAATATATATATATAATATATATGTACAATGGTAACCAATTCCTTCACAGCTTCCGTTCAGTCGTCTGATTTTCTTCCTCCAAACCAAAACCGATCGTTTCTACCATATGTTGGAATCCTCACGCATAGCGTCACAAAATATGAACGTTGTTCAAAGCCGGTCTTTTGCTCAGTAATGTACCGAGCAAACCGGAAATCAACTGCAGCAATAATAATTATAAACGATCATATCTATGATTTAATTATTATTAAGAACATGTGATAACGATACTAAAACCGTGATTGAAAGTAAGTAAAAAAGGCAGTTATGATCAAGTGAAATAACAATGATTATAAGATCAGAACGATCTTGAAAGGATATGAAGAAGGAATGACGAACATGAAAACTCTTGCACGGTATGATTGTAAGCACGAAAATAATGATAATTACGGATATAATTTCTTTCTCTTAATTATGCTGATCAAAATAATTGCAACAGGTAAAAATCGATACTCACAGTTTAGTTATAATTATGAAAATTATTGTCACTTAATTATAACAGTCATGTTTTGATTATAACTAAAGTAAATATGCAATGATTTTGTATGCGAAACACATTTAAATAGGGAAATAATATTTGTATTTTCAACATTCATCAAAAAACTGCCAAATTTTTCTGAATAAAAAAAAGCACAGCAGTGAAAAATAATAATAGATCGACAATCATTTAACTGTCAACTTATCAGAGATTAACATAAATCCGTTTCTACTAAAACATGCAAGATTCATTATGAATGCATTCAAAACGAAATATTATGTTTCAATTAGCTTCCAGAATACACAGATTCATGATAAAATACATATCGATATCCCCAAAAACTGCACAACAAAACATATCTTTGAATTCTAAAAAAGAAAAAACAAGTTACGTCCACTTTTTAATGTTTCAGTATTATTTCTTGAGGAATCATTAAAGTTCATACAGGATTACTTTGTAAATAGCAAAACTTTTTCCAAGTATATGCAATTTTAAATTAGTATAGTTGGAAAATCACGAATCTACCTATGCTATTGATTTACTTTGTAAAATTCATATTCTGCTATGCTGTACCTATCTATTTTAAGATAGATAACGCTATGTCTTATCTAAATCGCATTCTAAACATTCTCTCTCACGTGCAAAGACACCGCTCACGTGACAACGCGAAAAACTAAGAAGGAAAAGTACCGTACAAACACACCACACCATGTCACCTTCCCGCACCTCTTTAATAGTTAAGCCGACACTGAGCCGGCAAAAAAAAATTTAAATAGTCAGCAATTCTGGTTTGGAAGCAAATTACACGGTGCAGCGCAATTTCGTCCCTTTCAATGAAGCATTAGCGGAGCATTCTATAGCGCTCTCGAGGGTTTTTTTTTTGCTTCAGAAGAAATTTTCCATAGTAAAATTAACTCGAAAATAATAAAATACCTTCCAAGTGCATCTAATTTGTTCTTTTTTTTTCCAATCATTATAGGGTAAAGTTGTATTCATTAGTAGTTCTTATGCTACATTATTTTATACATAATTAAAATTAACGATCAGAAATTACATAGAAAATATGCGTAATGTGAGTTGTATTTTGACAAAAATAACAGTTCATAATGGAATAAAGTATATGAAGCAACACATATTGTTAAAATCGGATAATTATTTCATGGTACGATCACGTATTTTTCTGATCTGACCTTATGTATTTAGCATATTTTAGGCTTAGCTAAATGTATCATTTCCCGAAATATTTCTTGTTATTGATTACACGATATTTATCAGTAATTACACGTGGAATATATTTTTCATCATGACGATATGTTATGTAGTATGTTATGAGTAGGTCATCGAATTTGCGTCCATTTTTTTTTTTCCAGATTTTCTTTCATTTTCCGAATTATTAAAGGTGATGCATTCATACATTTTTTTTTTTTGATCAGCTTTTTCCAATTATCGTTATCATTACATTTCCAGTTATCATTCATTCGTACATTTTTTTCGATTAATTTTTTTCAATCACCATTATCATTCAAATCATGCAGTCATTTTAGTGTTTACTGTAATGATCATGAAGATATTCGAATTTTATTATCGCTGATATCTTATTGTATATCATATTAAATATAAAAGCATTAAATCAATGTTAATCATAAAACAATAAATATCGATTGGTAAGCTATTATCACATTTCCTTATTAATAATTCTTTGAATGCAATAAATTGGATGATGCGAATTTTTTGATTGATTTATTTGCCCATATTTGTAAGAATGAATGAATTAGAATCAACGGTGCCCTGATTCATGGCATAATGTTCACCTTTACGTGCTCGTCTTTCCGAACGAATCCTAAAGTTTTTCCACTTTTTTAAAGCTCACATTTAATTATTTAAAAAAAAAAAAGAAAAACAAAACTGCTCTAATTGAATTTTCTTTATTGTGATGTGAAAGGAGAAGAAAACAAAATTTTACAAATCATGTAAGTTTAAAAAAAAAAAAAAAACTAATATTTTTTTGAACTGAAATTTTGGCAAACAATTACAAGTTTAATTATGTAATTAAATTAAGAAACAAGAGAAATTTCTTTCATCTGTAATTAATGGACAAACCTTGTGTAATTAGCATTCATACACATTAGAAAATAGATTAATCCTGTAAGAGTGAGAAAACAAAATGATAAAGCAGCAATAAATGGCCAAATTTGATTATTCTCTGCAGCGCATAATGCTTCTTTTTTGTCTTTGCAAAATTTCAAATCCACTTTCTACAATTAAATCAAATTAAAAAAAAAAATATCGATTCAAGCATGTTTCATGCTTACAGTAATATGAAAGAAATATTAATCTGCTTTAAGCAACACCTAGACTAATTAATTAATGTTATCAGTTAATGCTGATATTAACATACTAACACAATGAAATTTTAATTATTCCTAATAGTGTGATAAATATGTTAAATAAAGAAAATGGAGGAGAATTTTATAATGCATGCAAAATTTTATTACATATTACGAGTAAATACACGATGAATTAAATTTAAAAATTAAGAATTCAAATTAAGATTTTTTTTTATTTAACGTTTAAATTTTTTTTTTATCTACATTTTTTTCCTCCTACAATGTTGTAATTTCTTCCTTTGACGGTATTGCATTTTAAGTTTTAAAAATATTAAAATTTTACAAATTAAAAAGCGAAATGCACCTACCTTGTTGCTAATTCGATTGATAATAGCTGGTAGTAAAACGGTGAAATCGAAGCATTGATTATCAACCATATTACAGAATGAGTATATAGCGCTAATAAATACGACGTAAAACGACGCAAGTACAGCATTAATTGATACAATCATGCACCAGAATATAACTATAAAAATTTTACAAGTGAAGAAATTTAAATATTAAAAATATCATGATTGCTATTTAATGCTTTGCTTCAATTTACTTCCTCCTTTTCATTTTGCATTTGTTACGGTGTAATTTACGTAATAAAACTATAATGTTTACAAAATTTTATGCACTGATAATGATAATGATTGAAGATAAAAAAGTGGGAAAAAATCTTACTGTTAAAATTAAATTGAAATACATTTCCAAAAAAATGAATTAATTATCCAATTGAAAACGAGTATAAAAAGGAGCGGAATGCTTAATGATTTAAATTTAAAAGATTTAAATTATTCGATTTAAGAATGGAAGAAATATACTTAAAGTGCTAAGTAGCAATGATAATAAGCCAAGAATAAATGGTGATGTAATTATTCGAATAAGAAATGATCGTTCATTTGGTATTTCTGCTTTTGTATGATAGCAAACTGATACTGAAAAAAAAATCAAAAATTTTTCACTTTTTTTTTTAATGAGAAATTATTTTAATTTTTAGTTTTGGAAATTTCTTAAATTTCATATCATTAATGACTTTTCGTAAACGAAAATAACTTATATTAAGCTGATGATAATGTACAGTAGTCGTTATTTTTTTTTTTCATTTTTTTTAAATCGTTAAATTTCGTTGGTTTTATATTAGAAGAATTTCTCCTTTTATTCCTTTTTACTCTTTCTTTTTGCTAATAATTTACTATTTGAATAATTAATTTAAATTGAGTTGTTTTTTTTTTATTTTTGCAAAATTATGATTTAAAATAAATTGTAAAAATATGTTGAATACAACATGCATTAGTCATAGTATTTTTCATGTCAAAAAATTACTCACGAAGTGATAAATATATCAATTAATTATCAAAAATTTAGTAATAATTTGTTAAAAGGGAAATGCAAAAATTGTTCAATCCATGCACATAAAAAGTGAACGATGGTAAAATGTTGCTTTTAATATTTTAAACAATTTGTGAAAAAAAAAATGAAAAAGTTCAATATATGAATTGACACTTTATGGTAAATACAATAATAACATATTAAATAAAAGATCGAATGATTTCTTGTTGACCTTTATGACATACACGAAAAAAAAACATGGATCATATAAGAAAATCGATAAGGAAAAAATAATCTTTACACGATTTAACTGAATATGAAACAATGAAATACGTCATATATTTGAGATTGTATAGGAGTAAGGTCAATGTGTAAGGTAATTATAACTTTTTTGCGCTTTATCAAATTATTAAATTCAGTTTACAGAAATAGCATATTGACAGAATGAAAAATTACAATATTCAGTATTGGACCAAGCGAAATGAATTAATTCTTTACGATAATTAAACATTGAACAAAATTTCATTTCAATGTCAAAAGTACTGAATTTCATTTCGCTTTTACCTAATAAAATTTTTAACCTCAAATATTTTAATATCGTTTTTTTTTTTTTGCATTAACCAATAAAACGAAAAAAAAAAGTTCTTTTAAGAAGTTGCAAAGTTTTGAAGTATTCATTTTTGTGTACCATTAGAATTAAAATAAATAAATGCATTTTCTTTTTAATTAAAAAAATAATGAAATGATTGATTGCAATTCCTATTTTCATCAATAAAATTGTACCTGAAATTAATTATATATTTATTTAAAATTTCATCACTCTGAAGCTCCTGTTACTTTTACATCTATTAGTAAAATTTTTTTTACATTTAAAAATTATTAGTTAAAAAAGAATTACCAGATGTAGCAGCTGCACCAACAAATAAGAATCCAATGACGCTAAGAACGAGAAGTAATGTTATACCAATAAGAAGCCACCGAAATTTCGAAAAGGTACCCACTGGTACTAATACATTAAGCTGTAAACAATTATTTATATGTAAATATTTTATGTTAAAAATTAATTTCACTCAGATTGTAAAACATAAATTTTAACTCGTTTATATATTTTAAAGATGAATAAAAATGTCATTTTAGATTATACAATTTAAATTATAATTCGTTCACATATTCAAAATCAAAAATAAGTCTTATCATAGATTGAAATTCTATCTTATTTACACATTTCAAACTTTATAATGTGTAAACAAATTTTTAAGACATTTTAGACTGGAAATAGGTTTGAAATGAACTGTGAATTTGCTTATCTTGAATTCTAATTTGCTTACATATTTTGTCATCGGAAACTTAGGTTATTTATCTTAAATTCCAATTTGTTTACATATTTCAAAACAAGAAATGGACTTTTTCATCAAGTTATTCATCTTATATTCTAGCTTATTTACGTTAATTATCTCGTATAATTGAGATCTGTTCGATGGTAAGTATCGATTACTTGCCAATTGTCGGGAAATGCAAATTTTAGCATCAGTTTATTTTCTTGCAAATAATTACAGTTAATCATAAAATCGTAAATAAAATGTAAAAAATGTGAGAGTAAAATTTTTGAAGATAACCTGTCAATTAAATTCCAAATTTTGTCAATTCAATTTAATCAGAAAAATATTAAATTCCAAATAATTAATGATATTTTTGTTGAGTAAAAACAAAAATCAAATTGTTGCATAAAATGAAATTTTAAGGGAATAATTTAAAAAAAAAAAACTATCAAATTAATAAAATTTAATAGTATCTGAAATTTTAAAAAAAAATAATTAATTAGAAACAATTGATATCTTTTTAAATTTTTTTAAAAAATACAAACTTGTTCAGCAAATCCCTGTAAGGCACCATCGAAAAGAATGATAAACATGACAGAGCCAAAAATGGAAATGATAAAGGCGAATAGTGAAGCCCATGGAACGTAGTGAAAATATTTCAGACACATTGAAACGATAACATATTGCAAATCAATAAATCAATATTTTATTTCAAATTTAAACTTTCACAGAAATTAATAGCATCTTTGAGTTAGCAACGATTTATCATTAATGTATTATTGCTGAAAATTAATAATATTTGATTGAAATGAATTTATTTAAATCAAATTGCAATATCATATCATAATTTCCATTTAATGTGAAATTGCAATTCAATCATATAATAAAAAAATGATGATACAAAGGAAAAAATTGGCACATAAAATAATTTAGGCGTAAAAATTGAGGTCATTGTCTAAAAAATAAAAGAAAATGACTTGAAATTATAAATTAATACCTAATAATAATATAATATTGACAGATGAATGTCACTCATACACAAAAATTTTAAATTATTTTTGCAACCATTGTAATAACACTAAATATTTTAAACTATTTTGTTCAATTTGATATGAATAATCAATGGTAAACAATGGTGACAGTATTTTTTTTTTTAGGATATAGTTGAACAGTTTCAAACTTTTCATCCTTTTCAAATTTCAAAATGTTCAATCGTCCAAATGGATATTTAAATAAAAAATATCGTCACGAAAATTAAAATTAGAAGTGGGCTTTAAAAAATCACTTAAAAAGATTACAATTTAATAAGCAGCAAAAATCAAATTTTTTCATTTCCAATGTATTCATTGATGTGTTCAAACTTGCTCAATGATCACATAATAATTGCAATCATTAATTGCAATTATAATTATAATTATGGTATTTATTATTATCTAATCTACTATTAACTGTTGAACTAAAGTCAAATATTTTGTTTGCATAATTACATATGCATTAATTATTACGTATATCGTAAATTAGATGAAAGATTTTTTGCAGCTAACAAACAGTTATATCTAATTTAATTAATAGACAAGGTTTAAATGACATATATTCAAAATTGTAAAATTTAGACATTTCTGCCAATTTACCTGTTAAATTTTTCCTTTCACTTCATTGCATTCATTTGGAAATTTATTTTTTCGTATTCAAGAAAAATGAAAAAAAAAAGCATGAAAAAAATAGTTGTTTAAAAAAAAATTTTTTTGTACCATCAATATCGAAAATAATATTCCAAAAAATCGGTAATAAACTGAAATGATTTAATACTATTCGATAATAAAGTCATTGTATGGATAATTGAAAAGATAATAAACAATTTTAGCAAAAGTATTCAAAATGTACAGTGGAACCGGTTTTACGTTTCCCGAAGGAGTAATGATTCATTCATTCATCATTCAATTGACATATTAGCAAATGAAAGCGGAAATTTTAGAATGATGAACAGAAAGGGGAAAAGATAAAAATGGAAAATGAGAAAAGGAATAATGGATAACAAATATATAATCAAATGGAATTATTCCTAATTATCCATTAATGATATTAGGAATTAATCTATCAGTTGCACTTTGAATTTATTATGAAATTCATATAGTATGAATTAACATAAATTATCATTTCAGAGGGAATTAAGTCCTGACATGCATAAGAATTCATCCCAAAAGTTCTTTTTTAAAAATTTTTTCTAACATTTTAAAGTTTGGTAAATTTTCAAACAAAAATTTTTGAATGAAGAAAGTACAGAAAATTTTAAAAATTAGGAAAGGAATGAAAAATGTAAGAAAAAAAAGAAGGAAACATTACGAAAATTTTAGAAACAATAATTTGCACAAAAATAAAACAAAAATACATAATTTTGTGCACTGAAATAATTTATAAATAATGGAAAATGTGAAAAGAGACAATTAAGCATTTACGATGAAATGCATAATAGTCGTAAGTGTATTATCGATAACTAAATTAAACTTTTCAAATTGCAATAACTTTCGTTTACCTGCGTAAACTTTTGATTATTTAGCACAACAAAAAAAAAAAATTGAAAATTAATTAATTAATCTGAACAAATAAAATTGATTGTTCTTGCTTTTTTTTTTTTGCTCTCAAAAATATATTTAAATATTATAAAAATAAAAGTGAAAAATGATTGAAATCGATGATGCTATCTTTCTTTTTTTGTTTTATATGAATTTGATTGCAAATAGTAGGCGTGAATGAAATTTATGATAGATTGAATGGAAAATAAAAAGATTGAAATTGATGTTGTCAATGTGAGTGAGAATTGAATTGAAATGGTGCTATGGGACATTTATTTTAAAATGCACCAAATGCTACGGAGCGGACAGAGAGAGAGAGAGAGAGAGAGGGAGAGAGAGAGGGAGAGAGAGAGGACATTTGAAGTATATCGAATGTCCATTAACAAAACAATGTTGACAACAACATGACAAATTGTACGAAGAAAAGCTCAAATTCGAAAAATAGCAAATTGAATCGATATGGAAAGAAGAATTATATGTTTGCCATCAATAAACAACAACAACAATAACAAATAGTAATAACGACTAATTTCTCTTTCATTTTCACTTTTCATTCCTCTTTCATTTTCTCTCTTTCTCTCCCATCCACACTCTCACTCTCTCTTTCCCCTCCTTCATTAATTATAACTTTATTTATTTCGTAAAAACAGGAACAAAAAAAAAAAAACAAACAAACATATATTTTTTCAATGATATGTAATGACGAGAATGCTTTTCCTTTTTTTTTTTTT
>UPTC01000398.1:0-22090 GCA_900537255.1 Acanthocheilonema viteae
ACAATTTTTTAAATTAAAAAAAAATCTCGATCAATTTACTTCTTCAATTTTAGTTTTTATAATTCTTGCAAAAATCGCGGAGAGAATAAAGATGCGAAAACTAAATATTGGGAAATATTAGCGCACATCGCTAAAATACTCCAGGAAATCAACCTTTCAATGTGTGTGGAGGAAATGGTGGAGGGACTGAAAAATCTGGAGGTGGTAAAATGAATGGTGTGGGAACTGTCGATGCTGCTGGCGGATAACTGAAAGCACCGGAACGTTCTGAAACGAAATGTGGTCGGGGTGGTAACGAATTCTGTGCAAAGCTTTGAGTCTTCGGAAAAACACCGTAAGAACCATGGCTGCAATAAGATTTGTAGGTAACACGAAGAAAATTAGACATTTGAGAAAAAATTAAAAGCCATTTTGCAAGAATCTCGTAAGGAGATACCATGGTTCCGATGATGGAGTCTGTATTTTCGTCGACAACGGTACATTTCCTGAAAAAAAAAGGAAACATAACAGCGATGAAAAATGTTCGTTCACATACATCAAAAAATTGTGAGTGACAATGTGCTGACAATATTCTCTGAAAGAATGGAATTTGCACCGGAAATAGTGGAACTACCTAATCCTGGTGTATTTCCTCACGTAGAATTGCATAGAGATATGAAGACCGATACTGAAGATTAAAAAAGGTTCACCATACCAAAAACTCAATTATTTGATACATGCTAAACTTCTCATTAATCGATATCATGAAGCAATGCCACACCTGCATTGAAAGTTTGATCTTTCTCATGCAGAAACTCCATGACATCTTGTCCGATATGTGTGGCCAGTAAATTCATTCCACGTTCACTCATCAATATTTTTAACGTTTCCATACATTCCCGCAACGATCCTATTTCTTGCTTATGCATTTGGCGCATCTGCCTAAAAGACATCAGACCCGGTTGAAGAGCTTGTAATTAATATTTTTCGAGTTCTGAAAAATTTTCATTCAACCATTCAAACCACACGTAAAAAGATAATTTGAAACCAAAAACATACTCTAGTAATTTTCGACGATTGTTGAAAAGTCGAATTTGTTCTCGATCCAGTTCGTGCACATCACATAACAAATGTCGCAGACCTACATCACTTAGTTCTACCAGCTAAAACCTTTTGATTTCAAATATTATAAACTGAAAGGACAACAGATAACGGCACATAATATTTGATAGAGAATTTTTTTAATGAATGGAAAAAATTTTGTACAGAGGTTTTAAGTAGCAGGAAAAGTAATTAAATTAACCTCTTTATTTTGTAAAGAACTGAAATATAAGACAATATAAATCCAAAAAGACAAATTATTCACCGCATTTTACTTCTTTCATTTCTAGTTGCCTCTGAAAATTTTTACTATTGTAAAACATATTTCGCAGGAAACATTTTATGAAACATACCACATCTGGTGCTGGGATTTTTCGCACGCGGAGACAAATTTGTTCAGGTGATAAATGTGGATGCCGATAATCATTATCTGGATCAAAGCGTTGTGGAGCATCACGTTCTCGACCAGCGTGAAAATCACTTTCAAGTTCTTTTCTACGATATTCAATAAAACCATTCTTTCTGAAAGTTTTCAAAAACAAAAGATGTGAACGAATTCTTACATTTATTCTGAAAATACACTAATTCTTACATTTATTCTGAAAATAAACTACCCGAGGTCCATAATTAAGTCCATCATAATTGTAAACCATAATTATGGAGAAAACCATATTAAACTAATAAATTAGGCTTTGGGATAGCATTCAAATCATCCATCTAATTTTTCTGTTTTTCTATGCAAAGTCAAGAAAAATGTATTAACTAACGTAGCTTCCGGATGAGCTACACGAGCAGCATCCTCAGCTTCACCATCGCTGTCATCCCTGATTTCTCCAGAGCTTGAAGAGCTGAACAAAATTAATCGCTTAATTAAAATACAATACTGGGTAATTAAACAGCAGACTGAAAGTAGATAATGGCGTCTGCAACATGACAATTCGAAGAAAGATTTACATAAAAATTGAGTAACTGATAGGAAGTTTCGCAGAATCTAAATATTTGTTGAATTTTTTCCTCTCTTTCTGAAGACCTAATTTGAAAACAGCCACAATACAATCCCTTAATCTCCAATAAGCAGGAATTTTAAAAATAGAGTGAAAATTAATCAGAGAAAAGGCACATAAATGTAGAGTAAGATAATGATTCAAAGCACAAATAGAAGACTCTCTGACTGATTCTTTGTCAGCAAAAGCCTTATACTGACATTTACAAAGGTGTCTACCAACACACATATATACACTTTCTGCTATCCAAGCAAATGTGTTCTACCATACAAGCACACATTTGCTTGGATAACAGAAAGTAGGCCAAGTATAATCGGAAAGAAAAACGGGGGACATTTAAAAACATAAATTAAAACTCGTAGGATGGTAAAGTTGCAATAACTATTATTGAACTGTGAGGAGATATATTAAAATCCTAGAAATTTCAAGTAAGAATACTGATGTGAACTGAGTCAATAAAAGTCTCAGTCATCAAAACTTCAGCCTTTGGCTGAAATTTTTCTTGCGCTCATGCATTGCCATGCCCAGTTCGTGGTTACTGTCCCAAGTGCACAGGCTACATCGAATAAATTGAACAACAAAGTCATATTTTGCAAAAATTTATGCTACTTTTTACAAGCTTTTGCAGTGCAATTATTTATCCAGTTCAGAATCTTATTTAGGTCTTCTTTCCAATCTTCTTCGTCTTCATTCCTTCGAAATCTCTCCCTCGCCTTTATTATGATAAAAAAAATATAAAACCAGGAAAGAAGTGAATAACAAAACAAAGAGTAAATAAAGAAAACAAAAATTTCCACGCCAATTTTTTTAAAATATTTATGGGACGGTAAAATTCAAAAATATTTATCTATAGGGACTACCCGCATGGCGAAGTTGATGGCTTTTCTTTTACCGCATTCTTCCGCTTATTTGATCCCATCACGTTGGTATCTGAAACTTTTTATCAACATTTAATAAATTAGGAACAAAACAAGAAAGATCCATAAATGGATAAATTTTTGAACAGAATTTTAAGAGATTAATGATAACAAATGCGCGTCAAAACGTCACTCGATGTGTGGTATTTCAACTCCCAAATTTTAAAACCACGAAAGTTTTTAAGCAAAAAAAAGCTGAAATCCATATAACCATCAGTTTAATTAAACGGCAAATTTCACCCTTTTCTAGAAACCTATACATATATATCCATGTCCGGCATGCACGTGATATGTTATTAATCACCAGAATAGCTCGATATAAACCCGCGCTATCCGGAATCATCAATTTTATCCAGAAAATACCGGAACACTTTTTTAATGTAAGAAAAAAGCTTAATCTAACAAGGAAGAAAATTCGGAAATCCACTACTATTTAAGAGGTATGTTTTTCCCATGGCACGGAATTCAATTTAAATAACTCAGGATTTATTCTTAAATAAAGGCAGATTAAAAAATGTAAACAAGCTGAGGTTTAAGTCTGTGTGAAAAAGAACGAAATATTTATAATATGCTCGTATTCTTACCTAAAAAAACTAAACTCAAGTCTACTTTATGGCAAAAAATAGGAATAAGTCAAAAAACTATATATTCATATTTAAGCGGGGAAAAGACTGACTTATATAGAATAAAATAAAAATAAAATGTAACAGTAAAACATTAATTTCTGAAGTAAAATTTAAAATCCCGTATTTTCTGGATAAAATTAAAAACATACTCAGAATACAGTACATATGTGTGTAAATGCACCCATTAACCATTTACTGTATGCAATCAACGGAAAAACACTACCGATCGACTGTTCTGTATCGCCCATAATAATCAGCTTACAGTACACGTAGAACACAGACGTGACACATCAAATCCGGAACTTTACGCTACGTCAACTTTACGTTACGCCAACCCGAATAACACAGTGATTCCTCTCCAAACGAACCTTTTCCTCCCTCTTTTTTCGACTGCACAGAAAATAGGTGCACAGAAATGTCAGAATCAAATTGTATCGAATGCGAATATTCCGTCCAGGAGTTGAAATTTGTATTACAGCATTATTAGTGATCAACTCTAGTAGGGCAATGGCATTTCAATAAGAAGGTCAAAGGTCAGAGAAGAAAGTTTCCAGTTATGAATTGCGAATTTCTTTTATCGGAGACTCGAAGTTTAAAAGTGATTTCTTTCCTTTAGCAGTTAAATTACGCAATTATTTTTGTTGTCGTGAGGATATGTGTATAAATTTAATGATTTGGAAATATATTTTCTTTTCTCTTTCAGCTTTCTGATGTAATTTATTAAGTTTATACCAACCAGTATTAAAATTAGTGTAAAATTCATCGTTTCTCTCTTAATGCTATCAGTGCAAAAACAAAAGAATAAAAATTTAATCGATCTGATTTATTATGTAAATAGCTGTTATGCACGTACTTGTTCTCATATCAGTTTTAATTTTCTAGGTATCATTATTTACTTCATCACAAAAACAAAAAAAAAACAAACAGTAATTGAGAGCAAAAGGTTTTACTATATTGTTCAATCCGGCAACCCTTACAACAATTCGAATAATTACAAATTGTTTGCTTTAAAAACAGAATAAAAAATTAGCGAAAAGCAAGATAATCGATTGTTTATCAATATTATTTATGTTAAAAAAAATTTACCGATAATAAATCTCGACACAATGCAATTACTCATTCTATGAAGCTTATGTAAAAATTAACTTTCACGAAATATTCTGCCAAATTAATATTTCAGCAAATTAAATTGCATGCAAAAAAATGGTATATATTATATATCGATTCATTCAATAAGAAAAAGATGTTGAAAACTTCGGCTAAGGAAAGAATGGAATAAAATGTAATGAATAAATTAATTTGTAACAAAAATTTACTTTCATAAAATTTAATAATAAGAAAACATCACAATGATGAATACTTATAGCGCACTAAATTGATTGATTGCATGAAAGAAAATGAGGTAAAAATAGAATAGAAAAAGAAAAAAGCCTTTGAAGATACTTCCACATTTATTTCACAGATTACTAGGTCGATTACGCAACAAATATTATATGTAACTATTACGTACACCTTGGAAATGATTAAAGATGCTTAAAAGTAATTTAGAGTTGACGTGCGTAAAGTTCCCGATTTGATGTGTCACGTCTGTGATTTACGTGTACCGTCACCGTCAATAAAAGTCAATAATCGATAGGGTTTTTCCGTTGATTATATACAATAAATGGCTGGTTATTGAATGTATTTGCATGTATGTATATCTTTTCTCAATATGTTTTTTCATCCAGAAAATGTGGAATTTTAAATTTAATTTCAGAAAGTTAATGTTCTATTTTCACATTTCATCTTTAATACATTCATAATTGTTCAGTTTTTTTTCCCACTCATATATATGTATTTTCCGACTTATTTCTATTTTCTTCCCATAAAGTAGACTTGACTTCAGTTTCAATAGGAAAGGATGATGCGAAAATGAGATCCAATTTCCTGCATAAAATTCAGTCCTCATAGAAAATTCAATTCTCATAAAAAAGTCATAATTATGTTTTGTACTTGCTAAAATTTGCTGCCAGAATCTTTCTTTATATTTTTTAAATTTGATGAGGGAATTAAAAGTTTGATGCCGCTACAAAATTTGCATTCTTCTTGTATTTGATAAATCATTGAATGAGCATTCTTTGGGATTTAAAAATCAAAATTTGATGGAATGGAGAAGACAAACATAAATATCGCGGTAAATTTTTTGTAGCCACCATTTTCATCAACATTTTTTTGGATCTGTAGAACTTTATAACCTTCTTTGACCCTTTAACTCTAACAAATTCCAGAAAACAATCAATTTACCGCACATAATTCATATGCTTTGTTGGAATACCTAACATTTTTATCTTAATTCGTTTCTTCATCAGTATGTCTATAAATCACCAAAGGCTGTTACTTGACTTTTTGTCGTTGAAAATCGATTGTAACAATGTGTCGTTATATTCCACATGCATGAAATGTTAAAGAAATTCAACGTAACTTTTGCAGTCACAGTTATTTACAATTATAATAATATAAGTAGACCAGCATTTAGTTGTTTGTTTATAATCAAAATTAAAGACAAAAATGAATAATTGAATAATAAGGCAACAACAGCCGGAAGATTCCCAAAAAAAAAGAAATGTCCTATGAGACAGTTGAAAGTCTATTTTGAGAATAAATAATTATTTTATGAAAATACGAGTGCCTGTAAATAAATAGAAATATCTTTTCAGGTTCATAAATATCAATAGCAACAAGCAAATGACAATGGTCAAAGTTCTCTCACGTAAATTTCCATGTCAGCAAGAATACTGTCAATAAATACCAATATGGTAGTGCGACAGACGTTTTCTCTAAAAGAAACAACTGATTTTAAAAGCATTTATTTGCTATCTAAAAGATTTCGACGCAGGAAAACCTTTATCATAACTAAATCAACATATCAAATATTCAATATAAAAACCTTTCTAGTGTCTAATAATAAAAACTGAAAAATTTTTAAATTCTGATTAATTCCAGAACGAGATATGTTATTCATTTCTTTTCGTCCTGCTGCGACAGTTGAAAACCAGCTCGGATCGAAGAAATTGAACCTTTCGTCTTCGCTTTCGGCCCCATATTTTTACCCTTACTTTGTTGAAAACGTAGCAATGAATCAATTTTACTTTTCTCCAATGCTTCCGGATGTAGCCGAAAAACAACTTCATGCCTGAAAATTATGCATAAAAAAATTTATTTGGTTTGCCAAAGGTTTTCACTAACCGTTTTGATGAGTAATATTTTGCGCGCTGTTTTCGAATGATAAATATTCTACGAATGTGGAATGGTAAAACGATTGAAACAATTTAGAAGGCGGGAGAAATTTTGGTCATTCCACACAACTGTTCTTTGAAATCGGGACATTACTCTTTTAGCTCATTTATTTGTAAAAAATGGCGGCTCCTTCTAAGTTGCTGAATCAGTTTAGAAAGTTAAGCATAGAACTGGTAATAGTTACGCTAAAAAAGGTATTATATAAAAGTTCCCCGAAAGAAATTTTGCTTACTTTATTTCCTGCTCCAAAATGGCTTTTCCGGCACATTCTTCTGTAAACCGATCGACTGTCACATTATTATTTTTTGCCTGTAAGTTAATTATTTAAATTATGCAATATAATGAACGAAATAATATTAAGAAATAAAACAGTTTTTAAAAGTCATTTTTTATTACCTATGAAACAATCACTGTCTAATTCTAATGAAAAGAATCTAAGTTTCAATCTTCCTTCCTATATATAGAAAAGTATAACATCCTGCAATTAAAAGATTTGATCCTTTGTTACCATTAATAACAAACGATCTCCAGAATGAAATTTTTTTTAGTGACCAGGAAAATTGTCATGAATAACAGATATATTGTGAAACACCGATAATCGTATTAAAAAAATCATGGAAGCATTATATGTAATTATTGATTTCCATAATACTTCACAGAATATTACTCTTTCTTCAGCGAAGAGAATTTCATATGATGTTGTTTTTGGTTTTCGGCGATGCTGTTCCATTGCATATATTCAAATTTCTAATATAAAATTGATATACAAATGTTACCACAGTTCGAGCGATATCCCATAAAAATGATGTTGGAGCATCGGTTTTGATTGCTTTTGGATTACAGTGAGAAATGGAACAACGATAACCCGCATTCATAAGTGCTGAGCGGAAATCAACTGATTTTGGCACTGCTGATTTCACAACATGCATCAATTGATCATATTCATAATATAGAGGAATATCTGGTAATTCCTGCAAAATCCAAATAAATCAAATTACTTACATATTTACCAACCTTTGATTGTACTGAATCGATATGATTATACAATCTTAAACCATTGGATAGGACAACTATGAATTGCAAGAGAACGACGTTATAAACTCTAAAAAAATTCCTATTTCCGAACAATTCTAAAGCCCATTGTACTAGTCCAAAAAAATTCAATTAGAATGATCAAATTACTGATAGTTCCTTTTACCGTATATTCATATTTCATCGCGTATGCATGTGGGAAAATATTTTGCTTCTCATTTCCGAAAAAAAATTCAATAACCATTTAAAATCTTAACAATTATGCTGCATACCAAATATATTAGAAGAATATAGTTCTTGAGGAAATTAAAAATCGTAGTAAGTTTTGAGATGAGACAATCATTCTTTAAATCATTAATGACATTACTATGATCACTCTATCTCTAAAACTATCCGATTACTCAACACAGCACATCTGTTAATGATGAACACAACTATGTGCCTGATTCAATATGCATTCATGTCTTAAGAAAAAAGGCTTCCTGTTTTTATCGTGACATGATTCATAATGATTGGAATACATACTATTTTTAGTTGATAACTTTTTCAGAAAATTTTTCAATCTAAAATTTTTAATCTAAATTTTTTTTAATCCAAAATTTTTAAAGCTAAACAAAACAATCTGCAAGTTGGGAATTATGATTTTTGGTAATCTTTAAACATTGCTACCCTCAAAATTAACAGCAAGTTCAGTGATAGAGTTTGAAACAAGAATATTTGTATAGCATAAACAATGTTTAGGATTGAAGAAAAAGAAAGCCAACGAAGATATGACCATACCTCAGCAATGACGGTTAGAACTCCAACTGCACGCAAATATGTTTGAGATCGTTTTTCCTCTGGAAGTGTTTTTAACCTTCAATTTACAAATTACAATAATTAAATTAAATCAGCTTATGCATGAGATATTCTAAAAAACATTACGAGTGCTAAATTATCTCCCCAAAAAAAGGCTTCATATATTTAGTATCAAACGATCCATTTCACGATAGGATACATCTGTGGTAACTGTATCCGCTAAAGATAGAGCAAAGAATTCACTGAACAGCTGTTTTCCATTGCTTTGCAGCTGCACTCATATATTTCAGTTTTTTTCATGCAAATAGTAAATTTGGGAAGAGCAAAATTTTTTGACACTAATTCTTAATAAGGTTTGAAATAAAAAAATTTTCCAGAAAAAAAATCTCACCTTTCCAACAGTTTATTCACAAACTGGTGATTATGTATTGGTGCACTATAAATTGGACCAGCCATATGCACAGACTGTTTGCAATGTACACATTTTCCATCCCTATCTAACAAGGATACATCAAATGTTTTCGGCGTATATTTTATACTGTTTCCATTTTTTATCTTTTTTACAAGTGGTTGCAAATGCAATGAATGACAGCCAGTACATGCGAACACATGTGATACTTTCCTAAATTAATTATTATTTTTAAACGTTTAAAAATATTCCAAAATAACAAATGCATGACTGATTTATGAAAAAAGACACTGTATATTATTGATATTACTATTCTCAAGTACTTTCTTTTTTATTAGTACGACCTTGATAAGTTCGATTCCAGTCTTTCGAGGAAGAATTTACTAGGCATTCCAATTTTTACAACTTAAAAAAGATTCAATGCAATGCACACATTTTCCATAGTAAAAAAAAATCAAAATATGTATCAAATGAAGCACAACTTACATTACACTATCCTTGGCGATGAATGCACTTGTATGTAATCTAACGAAAACTCGTAAGTAATAATCGATGCTTACGGAAAGTAATGGTTCGATATATCTTCCATAACAATTTGCATGTGAATCAATAGCTCTCAGCAAGACACGAATAGCCTGGAAATCATTCCCACTTTTTCTAAATTTACAGCAAGAAATAGTTGAAAGTAAAAAGTAAAACGAAAGGATTAAAATTCCATGCAAATTCTCAATCCAATAATATCTTTCTTAATTTGTATTTTAGTTGTATTTTAGCAGTTAGTGGTAAAATAGCAAAAAAAAAAAATGAAAACGTGCAATCAAAAAATTAAGCTATTTTTCAAGAAGTTGAAAAATGAATATAGTTCTGGAAAGTTTATACTTTCTATCAGAAAAATGAAAGTGATTTAAAATAAGATACAATCGAATTTATACTTTTATTTTATTGGCATAATTCACTAACTTTTTTAAAAACTGATTCAAAAGTGTCATAAAATAATTTCGTAGAAGCACTAAAAAGGAAAATTCAAGGTAATATGGACGTACAAATTCGTGACAGCTTTTATGCCGTAAGCCGACAGAACCATATTTGTTATAGCACGATTCAGGCGTATTACCACACAGCACAGCCATATCCGTACATGTAACCATTAAAATGCCTGTAAATATGAGATCAATAAAGAATGAATACTATGGTAATTGAAAACTATTAGTGCTGCATATTGCATTATTATGCATAGTAAAAGCTAGAATGATAGTGATAAGTTGCTTAATGATGCTCAATTGTGCAATTCAACTTTTTTAATGTTTTTTTTTAGTAAAAAGTCCTGAAATAAA
The DNA here is from genome assembly GCA_900537255.1 of Acanthocheilonema viteae. Classification (NCBI taxonomy): domain Eukaryota; kingdom Metazoa; phylum Nematoda; class Chromadorea; order Rhabditida; family Onchocercidae; genus Acanthocheilonema; species Acanthocheilonema viteae. The sequence goes on from UPTC01000398.1 coordinate 10,477, forward strand.
TTCACTGTCCTTACAATAAAATAAAGGAATTATCGACTATGAGAGTGGCGATAATAACGTCGTATATGGCGAGGTACACAGATGGACATAATGAACATAAATATATATACTATGGCTACAAATTAAGAGTTGTAATGAGTGTGTTCGAGACTTTCAACATGGCACATTTACTGCATTCAACTTCTTATGATATCGACTCAGTTAAACATTCTAAGCGTACCAAGATTTAAAAAAAACTACCGGTTATGGTATCAAAGATATGTGGTACAATTAAAATTCTTCACTCCTCACTATCACTCGATCAATCGAACTACCTAGTGGATATGTTTTCTATTTCATTTAGACTATTGACAACTGAAATGAGACAGGAAAACCTTTGTCCGTAACAGCCTGCACTGCAGAACTGAGAAACATTGATGCTGAACCATATGGATCAATATCGATTGCATGAAATCGCTTATCAAATGAACGATTAGACATCATTGCATCTCTGAAAGAAATGAAGTAGCAAGAAACTATAATAAAAAAAAAACAACCTAATTCATAATCCCAAATACTTCCCGTCATATCTATTTGTAATGGTTGCTAACTGTCTGCAAAATCTATAGGATTTACTAAATGTTCAAACTTCAATATGAACAGCACTAGGATATATATACCGATCCAAAACATTCGAATTCTTTATCTTGTTTTATTCGCAATAGACAGATGTCACATCTCGCCAAATGACAACAAAAGCACTATTCGAATGTCATACAAGAAATGTTATCCTTACAAACTACAGGTAGTAGCATACCTTATGAACGGTTATCACATTGAAAGAAAACTACATATTTCATCACCATACAATGTATAATTGTAAAAGAAAGTTCATCAGTTAGAGTCATAGTGATCAAGAATAAATCTCTTAGGATGAGTTAATTTTGGCAGTTTATATTCAAGTCAAAAAAGCAACTCGTTTATAACACTTACACCGCATCGCCGCACCTTGATTCCACAAGATTCTGAACACCATTCATTTCAATATTTTTATTCATTATACTCACAGCTTGTTTCGAAAAATCATTTGCAATTATTTTAGCTACAGATGGAACCTGTAAAATAAGACTTTCATTGAGTCACCACTTAAATGAATCTGACTTGTCCGCACCAACGATTTTACTATCATAATCATAATAAATAAAATTTTCTAAAAAAGCTATCTAAATGGCTTGAAAGCATGAATACGATATCTAAATGAATAAAGTTCCTCACTTCCTTAGCAAACCGAATAGCCCTTAAACCACTTGCAGACAACGCGTCCAAAATACGTATTTCAGAATCCTGCAATAGCAATTATGCCATCATTAACAATTTTTGAAAAAAAATTCTGGAAGTAAACAATCAATCTAGAGTTCATATAAATAAACCCAGTATTTAATTTATAATTTTATTCAACCACAAATTTCCCATCAAATCTTGAATTTAAACCCACATCACAAACTCCATATTTTCGTGATCGTTTTGGTGCTGGCTCCGCGTTGCCATTCTGTCCATTACATTTCTTTTCTTCTAACTCCTTTTTCCGATCTTCCATGAATTGCTGCAGTACCAAAATTCTGAAAATATACTATGATATTCACTAAAAACTACAAGTAAAACGTTAGCACGTCAATGAATCAATCGGCAGATTAAATTGCCTAATGATTGGTGTCATAATTCGTTTTACATCACATAAATTTAGTCGTATGTTGTTAATTATAGACACTCGCTTCGTTTATAATCTCCTATACAAAAAAGACTAAAATAAAAATAAAGCACAGCTTACGTTAAATCACGATTGAATTGTTGTGCAGGATTGTAGAATGCTACGGCCGAACTAGAGATATCTAACTTCGTCGTTCCTTCGACAATAAAATTAGAATTATTTGTATCATTATCGTCGATTGGAGTCACTGTTTGCTCTACAATCACTCGATTTTCTTGCCTCATTTTCACATCCATAATTGATTAGTAAATTATACCGACGCTTATCAATTCCTGAAACTACATTTCTTACTTTTAAAATTTTTTAAAATTAAACATTATTCGAAACAATGAAACAAAATTGGCACGACAAAGGCGCTCATTTAAATACAAGAATAATATTTTAAAAAAGCTTATAATGAATATAGTTTAACTCCAGCCATAATCGTATTCTCTTCTCATTATACAAAAAAGTTGTTATCAGTTAAATGTAACAAGATTATGATGGAAAATTGATAAGAAATGACATAAGATATTAAAACCGTTGTATCATGTAACCTGTGAAAGTTCAGATACTTTAAAAACTAACCTTCATAATATCCTCCACAGAATAATTTTCGCAGTAGTCTTCCGCTAAAACTAGTAATATATTTTTCCTATTATCATCAGCTTAAAAAATCCTCACGATAAGTATGACCATCCTATTTTCATATATTCATATTAACGACAAACAGAAGTACAGAAAAAATTCTATCAAATGAATACAAGTAAAAGTACAAAATTTAGTTCCCCATCGTAAGTTTCTGTTTAAGTAAATGCTAACATTTAATATGAATTGATTCAATCATTCGCAAGATAAATAATCCAATAACATCATGCATAAAAGTGCTTTTAAGGAAAGTCCAAACCTTGAACTCAGCAAGATGTCCATAATCGATAGACAATAAAATACAGTGATAATAAGAAACGATTATCCTTCCCATTCAAACGTCCATTTTGGTTCAATAAAGTTAAAGACATCATATGTCCTGAGGTAATTCTTTTTAAATTTACTATAAAACAATCAAACTAAGAAATCAAAATGAACAATTCTGCAAAGAAGGCACGACAAAGAAGAGTAATCAAATTTTTATCGATTATTAATAGATTAATAGGTTTTAATGAAGATTTCAGTTTGGTTTCAATCTGCATCCAGAAAACAACAATAATTCTTTTCGTCAAATTTATCACAAGGCGAAGAATTCATATTACCAATATTTGTAAATGTCAAAATACACCACTATTAATGAATACAAGAATTAAAGTGCTTTATACATATGTATACATTGATTTATTTAATTTGAAAATTCTAGCAAACTAAAAAAGACAGAAGGATACAACATATTCTAGGAAAATTAGAATGATTTAATTACAAGTATCACAATACTCAGAAAAACAGTGTCATAGTACCTTCGTCACTTCGTAGCTTTACAGATTTTCTTTCTGAAGGAATTCAACTTTGTATTATCCAGTCAAATCAAAGCTCGCTAAATATATCGGCTTGATAACTGACATTATGACGCTTTTACAAACGAACTGACAGGGATTTCTAATAGAAAGTCATCATTATCATCAACTACCAGTCATTATGAATAAAAGCTTCTTAAGTGGTTAAAATAAAAAACATGGCAGTAGAAAAGTATTTAAATGATTAAAATAAAAAACATGGCAGTATAAAATATGGACTTTCAAAATACTTCTTCGGCACTTACCACACTACAAAAAAGAGATGAACACGAAACTGTGCAAGAAAATCTAATATCGCCTGTCATTTCTCAGGAATATGTTAAGCATAGTAATTTGTACAAACATCTTCACAATATCCAATTATTTGGATTCGTAACCGAACCATACTTTTTCTTCGCAACTACCCTGACATTTGTATGTCACCATCGGTATTGCTTTTCGAGATGAAAGTGCCAAAGTTTTCAGTTGCTCACCACAATCTGGACATCTAAAAACACAAATTTTGTAAGAAGTGGAGTCGAACAAATCAATGTTCCGTTTTGGCCTAAACTGATAAGTAAATTTAGCCTGAAACTTTTGAATGGAATTCTAAGATTCTTTTTCCATACCTTACTATTTAAACTTTAAGACGCATACAAATGCAAACATAACAAAAAAAGGAAAAGGGAACCTTCGAAATAACTTCAATAAATGCTCATCATCAACCATAAACAATTTTCGATTAGTTTCCTTGATCATATCTCGTTTACCATCAACTGCTAATTTTGCAACATGACTCGCACAGTTACTGGCTGAGCACAATTTCGATATTCTTAAGCTGACAAAATAGTAATTTCACTTAAGCCATTGCTGGCAACTCAGTATCCATAAATAACGTGCAATAACGAGCAATACATGACTAACCATCATACGCACAGATAAAAGATACATGTCTAATTCCTTTCGCAAATTTGAGTCTAACTCCTTTCGCAAATTTGAGCATTAAGTCCTTTTGTTGTTTCAACTACATTTCGGCATCAACACATTAGTATGGTGAAACAAAAAATATCAACAAAAATTTCAAATATACCTTGTGGAGACAGAGGTAATACCAGATTCTGCCCCAGTTTCACTAGCTAGTGTTTGACCACCAAATACTGTTTGATTCCTGCCACTAAAATTATTAACTGGTTCGCCTGAATCTCTTGAAGCAAACGAGAGTTTTCTTGTTTTTCCAGGTGCATTCTTGAAAAAAGAATAATTAAGTACTTCCAAATGGAATAAAAGCTTCAGAAACTTGATCAGTTATAATAAGCACTGAAATCCTAACAAAAGATACCAACTAGTTTTGGTTAAGTGCTCATTCAAAGACTATTTTAAAAGCAAATAGCAATCAGTACTTGAGATAAAAACTCTATTTACATATTTAGGATCAGCCGTTAATTGAAATAAAACTCACAGAAATTAAATGAAATCAAAGGAAGCAATTAATTTACCAGTTCTGAAGTACCCTCCACTGAAATTCTTGCTTGTTCAATGTGCATTCTTTCTCCCGATAGCAAACCATCCGCATCCGGCACTGCCTTAAGATCCGATATAACTAAAAAGGAAACTATTAACTTTTCAGGAGAGAAATAAAAATTTATTTTTATATGTAATGAAGTAGAGAAAAAATTTTCCAATACGTACGAGATTGCGATTCATCGGTCACAAAAGCACAACCATCTTGCTTCCGTGGCGCAAATGACCATTCGTTATCTGTTTGTGTCTAAACATAACAATCATTCTCTAATATCAAAAAAAAAAAATGAAAAGCAATTCATAAAATATGTATTAACCTGTAGTATACCATTAATATCGATCTTCCAAATATTTTTCAAAATATACTTCATCATGCTAAAAAAACCTTATTGGTCCAATGTTTCTCATCCTTTCGTCAAAAAAGCTTAAAATGTTTTTTAAATTAAAATACTTATATTTGCTCAATTTCCACTGAAACTGAATAACAGAGAAAAGAAGACGAATTTTGATAATTAGAAACAAAAAAATACATACTTTTCCTAGCAACACATAACCGTTATGTTCACATTACCCGTTTTTATCCAATGGGAAATTCCCGCAATGCTCAGAATAAATAAATGAATAAAAATAAAAACAAAACACCTGAGCGCCAAATCGCTCTAAAATAATTGAACCAGGACGAGAATCTGGATGTTTCATCTGCTCATTCAACTTTCTGCGTATTTTTTCTGAAATTAACTAATGATTTGATCCATCTAATTTTCTAACCAACCTAAAAAGAAACCAAAGCCAATTTTTGTAATAATAAATGAAAATTTGTTTCTAAAAAAATGAAGCAATATAAATTGTTACCAACCTTCATAACTTATTAATGTTTCTCCATATGGCCTTGCATATGGATGCCTCGCCTGAAATGACCTTAAAATCACGCACTTGATACATAAAATTAATTGTCCTGGATATTAAAAGTAAAATATAATGAAAGTCTGATAAAAATAGAACTTACGTTTTCATTTCGTGACTTGCACTTAACTTTTTTCCACTGAGGATGATATTTTGTAAGTTGTGAAACCCTCCCTGCCTCCTCCAGCAGAGCTCTTAAGTCGCCCTTAAAAAGAATTTCAAGATGCCTTTATTTCGATTTCTTTCGAGTTATTTTATTCAAAAAATGGACAATTATCTGCCATCCCAGTTCACCACTACAAAGTAGAGAATCCATGGTGTCTTGGCCAAGTAATTTTATAAATATACCCCTTGAAAATTAAAATGAAAAATTTGTAAACTTGAAAATGAAAGTTTAAATCAAAACTTTGGAAATGATTCAACATAAAACGTAGTAAAACTTGTTGTATGAAGTCATATATAAAGCAATTTATGAAGTCCATAAAATTTTTGAAATTAAATTTCAAGAGTCTGACGAATTTCCATTGCAAACTTAACAATTTATTCTAAAAAAAAGCTCATTTTACTTTTGACCAAGCTTCGAAAGGAGTCATCATTTCGTTGATCACTTCTTGACGAATTTCTCGATCTATCTGCATAGCTCTTAGTTGTGAAAAAGATATCGGTTTACATTCAGGATGATGTGATGGAAATGGTTCACCAACGATATTGTCATGGATCATTTTGATGATCGGTGATGGATGACAGTCTTGAACTTCACGTCGTGACATGTGGTCGCATGTTGAGCAGCGATAATAACTGTAGTAATGACGTGTCGTTGATCGACGGTAAATTCGCACACAATTACTCTGTGGCTCCTTGATCGCTATATTGTTCAAATTTCCACGTAAATTTCGTATTACTTCATAAAATTCCGGTCCAAACCTATATCATACAATTAATTCGCTCAGTTTATCATATAGAAATAATACGAATTTAAAAGATTAAAGTGTTCAATATCTTGACAACTGTCAAATATCAAAAATAAAATCTCGAAGAATCACATAAAACAGTTGCAAACAACATATCTCAATTTGTAAAAAATCTATAATTTCAATAATAACAGAAGGAAACAATTTTGAGATTAAATAGTTTAACAACACTTCAATATATTAACAGCAACGCTTCAATATAACTATATTTGACCAATTTGCTGATATGAAACAAAGTTATCTCAAATTTCACACCATGAATTTCAGCTCTTGCTATAATCAAAATATTATTTCCTTGTCATTACATAAATTCCAGCCGAATTTCTGCCGAAGTATAAGCAAAGAGAATTTAAAATGTAAAAATCTGCAAAAAGCAATTTTTCAAGTTCTAAATTCAAAAACTAAATGAAAAAAAAACTAACTTCTTTACAACAATTGGGTGCTTTTTTTCTAAGATATTTTCGCTGTCGCCTTCACGCTCTTTTTGATTATTTGACTGTCCTGATTGTGGCGAATCGGAAAAATGTAAAGCACGATTCTGTACCGATGCTACCGTTACCTCGTGTCCCAGAATAACCGATATCCGACTGGCTGCTTCCGCGAATTTCAATTCACCTTTGAGTAATTTGGTCATAATTTCCTTCACTTCAGGCCTTTTCCATTCCTCACTAAATATTCAATGTGATGTTCTAATTTAAATCCTTCAGAAAAAAGCTTGAATAAAAAATTGACAAAGTTATCACAGCTGATCATCTGACATAACTTCTTTTATGGTTTAATCTTTCAAATTACGACTTTAATTGATACTGAATTTTAGGGTGGGAGATGGGAGATGAGAAAAAAAATTAATAATCTCAATTATCTCAACTCTGTAGTTAACTTTCATTTTATAATTTTGATTTAAAAAAGAGAAAATTTTTACACCATACTTGAGCAAATTCATCTGTATTTCATACTCGTGTTCATCATCTTGCCATGTGGTTCGAGGTTCTTGGGAATCTTGACCATTTGACACTTCGCTACCTGTTTGATTTGATACATCTGCTTCTGTTGACTTTGACCAAACTTCTTGACATTCAGTAACAGTAGCACTAGCACACACCTGTCTTGTGTCTTGTGATGTCGAACATGTTTGTTGCTGTATGCTATCTGTACACGACTGCTGCATGCTATTCATTACCAATCGTTGCACCGTTTGCGAAACTGCATGTTGCGCATTATCTACATTTACTCCTTGCGTCGTATGTGTACTTTTCATTTCCATTTCTGGAAAAATTTCGAAAATTAACGAAAATTTTGACATAACATACAAATAGTGCCAATTTTGACACCGATATTTGCAAATAAATTATGCGCAAAATGACAGAAATCGTGGAGAACTTGCATGTTATGACTGCCTGCGGTGTTTAATCAAGTCATAGAGCTAAAATGTTGATGAATACATTCACTTTAATATACCAGAGAAATGAAAATCATAAGATCAGCAAAACCTACAGGACCGAGAAATCAACTCCAAGAAGTCTTCCGAAATGGAGCAGTGATATAATTCCACCCACAGGAACCACTCGCTCCAATATTTCTTGACATTTTTTTTTACATTCCTTCAATTTTTTTGTTATAGAAAAATTCATTTCTCTTATCGCTTTTAGGTTATACTTCATGAACTTTCATCCAAAGATTTTCTCAAGTTCAGGTTTCATTTGAACCTAAATTCAAGAAGCATCTCAAAATAAACGAATAAGTTTATCGATAGTGTGTATAAGTATACAAACAATGACAACACAAAATTTTAGAATCACAAGCAATACGAGCATACAATAATACTGGAAATGTTTCAAAAAATCCTTCCTTCCATTTATTTCTATAAAGCAAAAAAAAAAATGCTGAAAGCATATATAAATTGTCATAATTAGATTTAGGTCTTTAATTCCTTTAAATTAAGTTATTGAGAATTTCTTTCGTTGCACACTATTTCTTGTATAAGTGACTTTGTGATTAGCTTTCAGACTTTAAGTTTATCCTTTTCCATTTCTTTTTTCATTTTATTTTAAGCAAGCGAAACACTTTGAAATTAGATTTCGAGAAGAAAGCTAATCCATTTTCTGTCCAAACCATATAGTTTGCTCACATTTACTACACTGATAAGCAACTGTTGGCGTAGGTGAATCAGCATACAACGTCACCTGCTTCAACTTTTCACCGCATCCGGAACATCTGCAAATCAACATTTTCTGAAAATTACCACAAAAGCAAAGAAAATTAAAAGAATCCAATACGCTAGGTTTAAAATATTTCAAAAAGTTTGTGATCACTGCAAATTTGAAAAAGTGAACCTCTTGAAAAGCTGCAAAAGCTGCTCTGCTTCAACCATAAAATATTTTCTATCTGTTTCAATGATACACTCTCGATCGTCTTCTACGTATCGTCGCTTAACTGGAGTATTTTCAACAAACTTTTCTTTGCATACAGTAGCCTTTGCCGAACTTGACCTCAAAAGGAGGAAAGATTTAAATTTAACGTTAAAATAAGAGAACTCCAGATTTAATGAAATAACATTAACACAGATAAAAAAAGGGTTGAAATGCATAAACAAATACCATTATGCACATGTCTGAGCGGTAATGAAGAAAAAGAATCCCTATTCTTAATTCATTAGCATTTAGCTCTATGGAATTATAAAATACAGATGCACCTATTTGTTCCGCGTACTTGAAAACCTTTAGCTAATACAAACTTACCCTATTATATCAGAAGTTAAATTTCGATGTTATTTAAAATTAATACCTTTTGATGCCATTAAACAACTTTTTAAAATTCTTTCCTCACTGATAATAGAAGAAAAGATCCAAATAGAATTTATGAACTCTTCACCTAAACAACCATTACAAGTCTATTCCACACTTCCACAAAAGTAACTGAAGTGCAACTGTTACCTATCAATGCCACCATCCAAGCTATCTTCTGAAACCAATCTTTCTTCACCACTTGTTAGTGGTGCAATGTTTGCCATACCTTCCCCAACAACAAAATCATCTTCATAATACGCTTCCTCCGGATTACCGTAAGATTCATCATAATCTAGTACCTAAAATGTTATTAAATTCGCAAAATTTGCAAAGAACCATAAAAAAATTAGTGCACAAATAAAAAAGGACTGCTGATGAAAGTAAAAGAAATTCAAAAAAAGTAAAAGAAATCCAAAAAAGAACAAAAAACCAAAAGCAAATTACAAGAACAAAATGAAGATTAAAGAACTAGAACTTCTTTGGTCACAAAACAATGTATTTGTCAGCAAGACATCATAAATGTTACCGGCACTAGTATGTGAAAAGCAATATTGAATGAATTCTGAATTTTGAAGGATATACAAGAATCAGAAAGTTGAAACAAATTTATAATGAGTTAGTCGTTATCCATAAACAAACTCACTTGTTCCCTTTCCATCCACTCTGCGAAATGTGGTCTGTTAAAGGTTGGTTGAATAGGCCTCACACGAAAGTAATGAGGCAATAACATCTGTGTATCTATCCTTCCTTCAGCACCTGAAATAATTTGAAAAATGTCTAACAATCACTTACTTTGCGTTCTTTGTTGTTACAAGCAAACTTCATATGTACAGAACCCAGAAAAATCAAGAAGCACTGCACAGTAAATTCTCTTTCACCAATTAGTTCAATAAATTATTAATAGGAAAATCATCCCAATTCCAACGAAAAAATAACTCCTATAAAGAAAGTCTTGCATTTTACTACTTAATCAGTTGATCAATTACGCTAAGTTATTATGTTTTACACCATTAATTACAGACAGTCTCAAAATCTTCTTACCCAGTTCATCCGTATCATTTTCGATATCGATGTTTTCATTTGTCATATCATCCGTAATCATAACGTCATTTGCAGGTCTATCATGCTGTAAACTTTACTTATATAGTTGTAATGAAAGCTTTGAACAAAAACTTCATCAAAAAATCAATCTACAAATCTTGTAGATCAGTTTCTGTAACTATGATTTTATCTACAAATTTATGTTGCAAACATGCAATCAACCTTCCACTCCTGAGGAAGAACTTCGTTGTCCGGTGCATATGTAGCATACTCGCCTCCATTGAGACTTCGAGCAAATTTCCAAGTTCGATTGTAGGAACGATCTAAAGAAAATTCTCCAATAACTTACACATACGAAAATTTGGTGATTTCTGAAAATAAAAAAGTCCCATACAACCATAAGTCGGATAAAATTTGTGGTTCGATATTGTAATTATAATAAGCGAAAACTTTTAATCTTGTTTCTTCCTTTTATAACATAGAGAAAAACGGCATGGAGAGAAGAAATGGCTCCTACCAGAAAGTGCATAGTCATCTTCGCTTCCATCCCAGTTACCCTGGAAATTTGTGTAAATGACAGATCTTCGAAGTTGGGATTTAATTATCACATTAATATCAGAAAATATTAAGTAGAAAATAATATGTAGTATTTGTAATCCATAAAAAAATACGGTTGCTAAATATTAATTCATACACAATAACTNNNNCTCCTCCGCACCCCCCCTCGACAACAACTTTCTCTGGTGAATCTTCTCTAATGAGTTAGATGCATCACTAGAGAAAATTCAAGAAAAGATATCAAACAAACTGAGAGTGTAAAATTTTTAAAAATCAAAGTCATGACATACTGTGTAAATATCCCCATATCGTCCACCCTTACGCCACGGAACATTATTGGATGCAACGTATCGCATACGAGTAATACGACAACGTGGACATTGCTTGATAAATTGCTCAACGTCGCTTGTAATCGAGTTCCAATAAAATTTTGTTGAAACCATTTTACGTGTAGCATTTAAGCCACCGTGATTTGATTCCAAATGAGCCTAAAAGTAGAAAGAAAACATCTATCAAGAGATGAAAACATTAGAAACTGTGTGTCAATAGATTCTTTCAAAACGAAATTCATTCCTGTTTCCTCATAAAATCATTTATTCTTTAAACTAAATCAAACTTGAATCT
>UPTC01000398.1:25505-40372 GCA_900537255.1 Acanthocheilonema viteae
CTATCCTTTTTCTTTGAACTTAAAAGAAATTAGAGAATTTTTTGAATTCGTTTGAATGAAAATGCTGCATTTAATGAACTCTACAGCCATGGATAAAGCTTTGTATATCGATTTCTCCGAAAAAAAAACTAACTATATTGTTAAATTCTTGTTTTCTAATCCCTTAATTTGATGAATAGCACCGTTTATGTTTGTCGTTTTCCAAATGTCAGTTCTCAAATTTAAAAATTTAATTTCTAATAAATTCTTAGTTCTTTGAATTGCATTTATCCTTTGCTTTAAGATGTAATTTTTGGTAATATTTCGGAGAATGTAACTCATGTCAAATTAGATTACGATATATTTATAAAATGTGAATGGATGGATCTTATCTTTTATAAATAGCTTAAATTGATTTCGAGAAAATTTCTTAATTTATAAACTCTTTTTTCTTCTCTCATGCTGAGGAAGGTAGAAATCTGAAATAATATACGTGAAAGTTTATTTTAGTAGAATGATTGGAATCAGAAAGTATACGAAAGTGTGGTTTATTGCTGGAAAGCTGAAATTGAAATGAGTCAAAAAAGGTTATAAAAAACTGAAAAGCTAGCAACAAAAATAAACAGAAAAATAGGTATTCAATAAAGAAATAAAAATGTACAATGTCAGATGTATGATATCAGTGAGAACTTTGCAAGGATGAATGTCTTCATAGTGATATTGAATGGATTATTTTGTTTGAATCTAAATGTACAGCTGAAATGATGAATATTTGTCGTTGCACAATATCCTTATCTTTTCAAGTATGTGCGCGATTTTATACGAAATTGTTTCCACGGCGTAATACTTGAAATATATGTCGGGATTTCAGAAATTTTCAACTTCTCCTTTGAAAAACTATAATGCAAATGATGAAAGTGTTTAAATGATGGAATCGATGCTAGGAGTACAGTTGAAATGACAAGATGCAGGATATATAATCATAAATGACTGATTAGCCGAGAAGTTGGCATAATGAAGGGAAAACTTTAATATTCTATTTCTTTTTGAAATTTTAAATCTTGAAAATAAAAAAGTATTTAGCAATGCAGCTTGAGGATCATTGATAGATGTATTATGGAATATATTGGATTTGTGGATGAAAATTAGGTACGGATTCATTACAGGTAATCCCATCGGAACTATAGTTGTGAGAAAGAATTTGGATTGTTAAATATTCATGGATGAGATTCCGACATTGACTAATTGCCAATAATTAGTATAAAAAAACGGGATATGCTAAAAAAAACTTTGGAATGGTACATCCAGAGTGAAAGTTTTCATTTTATAAGTTGGTTGAATTTAATTACCAAAACATAGTGTTGGCTTTCTTTGGCATTATATTTCCAATAAATTTATAGCATTAATACTTTCAAAATTTATCATATCACTATGAAAAATCTATAAAGATGAATGTAAATAAATCGAAATCATTTTAATCAGTTATATAAGATCGAAATAAAATTAGCTCAATCATCTATGTTAAATCAATTAGTTATATTAACAATATAATTCTATTATATATTTTTTTTATTTGAAGGAAAAAAACTTGAGTGTGAAGCTTTTTTATATTTAAAATAATTATTGAAATAGAGTATAGAAATTATGTGGATGAGATGGTTGTATTTAGTAAGAAATTGACAGGAAAAAAAACCAAGGTAACAAGGTAAAATTATTCTGATCAGATTATTATACATGGTAATAAGATTATTATCACAAACTAAGACTATCACAGAAAGATGAGGTTGAACTTTAAATATATGCGAAAATTTAAGATCAGAAAATGCAAGTAATAAAATTTTAGAAATCATTTTTCGAACTTTGCAATACATTTCATGCAAAATTTTGGCTTATTATTTCCCGGTAATAATTGAAATTATGCAAAATGAAAGCAAAAGAAAAGAGGAGCGAATATTGAAAAATTTTATTAGTTGAAAAATATGCTAACGGTTCAGCCACGTGCCGTACATATTCGTGCTTCTGGTGGTACTTGTGTACATAAACTTGTTAACACAAGTGTAGCACGTTTAGCATTTAAAATTAAATCAACTAATAATGATGAATATCGTTTTAAGCCTATTTATGGTTTCATTGAACCACAAAGTTTATATCCAATTATAATACAAAAATTACCCGGTGATATAAGGGAGGATATTTTCATTGTACAATATGCAGAGGTTGTTTTTGCTTTCTTTTCTCCTTGTTTACTTATTTTTGCATAATAATACTATTGCTTGTTTTGGTTTTCATTAATCACAATGTAAAAATATTCATTTACTTCCTTCTTTTCATTTCTCTTAATTATTTATTTCTTTAATTAATAATATATTGTTTAATTATTTGTTGTTTATCAATCATAATGTAAAATATTCAGTTGCTTATATTGCATATATTGTTTTATTTTTGTTTATTCTTGCTTATATGTCTTAATGAATTTTCATTCAATAATTTGCAAATATCATTGCAATTCTGATAAGCTTTTTTTCTGGAAAGAATTAATTGAGCATTTTATTTCATTGATATCTTTAAATTTTGTTTTCAAAGCGTTCAAATTTCAAAACAATTGGTCATTAAGTGTAAAGTTTCGAGCGAAGATAGTGCTGAATGAAGAACATTTATTAATGATTTTATTACATTAACAACAAAGAGGTTTGCAATATCATTCCACATAGTTATATATGATATGTGTGATTTAGGTGACAGCTGATTGCACCGATCCAAAAGCACCATTTAAAATCGACGCATTACAGGGTGAAATAATTGTATATGCACATTCCGTATAAAAGAAAATTTCATAAATCCTATCAAACTATAAAGCATACCCGTATATCTCATGTTATTTTAACACATAACAAACAGTTCGTAAAAGAATAAACTTACAGTTGCGCAGTTGAATTTGTGTAACAAGTAAGGCAAGTTGTTTCAAATATTCAAATTCATAATTAGTGGGAACGAAAAAAAGAGGGATTTAACAGTTTAACAGTCTCAAATATTCAAGTGGAATAGATGGGATTATTAAATTGTCATGTGATGAAATCAGGTGGCAACAGTTGAATTATTGAATATACTTCAATACATTGCAAATTGAAATCCGTAAAAAAAATTTTGCTCAAAAATATACAATATAAATGATCAATGCAATTTGTGGGAGTAGGACAGTTGTTTTAATGGTTCAGTTTCTCAAGAATCTGTAATTGTTTACTGAAATAACTAAATAAAAGTATCTCACCTTAAAAGTGTTCATCGTTTTCTTTTACTATTCTCCGATATCTATCCACTACATTGGATAATAGCTATAAAGTAATGAAAGAAGTTTTAAGATACAAAAGAAAAAATGAGTGAAAAAAATTGGATCATTGCTGAAGTGAAAAAAGAATCGAATCGTTTTCTATAATTTTAAACATTTATATAAACTTCGAGACAATGGCCGGATTTATAAATTTTGACAAACTTTGTACCGTTTGCTAGAAGCATCTCTGTCCATCTCCATATAATTTAGCATAAACCAATAGTTACGTAATACTAAAGAGATATACTTCAGAATGTAAAAAATGCAGGGAAAAAACATATGAGAAAAAGGCAGATACAAGAACTACTGGTAAAAAGACGACGCCTATCCACTCTATAAGATGGTATAATAAAAAATCTTATAGAAGATAAATTATTGAAATTTAAAAATAAAATACATTTTTTTTAAAATCACATGCGACGCTATCAAAATAAGTCATACTAACTACTACCATGTCAAAAATTGTTTGCATTTTCTTTTTATCTAGATTTGTTTTAAAAACTATTTTTTCCATTAGACTCAAAAATCAAAAATATGCAAAAACAAGCTCAAAAAAAGATATGCATATATTAACAAAATATATCACTGTCTACATTGCTTATACATCGAAAAAAACAAGATTTCAAATGGAATAGAAACAAATCATTTAGCTTTAAAGTATACATAATCAGTCAAATTAGTTTCACGTTTTATCATTTTCATCGTCATCCACAGAAAAAATTTCAGCTTTTTGAAAACGTTGCCTCGTAATTTCAAGCAAATATTGCTTTTTATCCCGACTTTTTGATACTTCAAATTTGACTTCATTTTTCAATCCAAGTCCAGCCTTGTTAGGACGAACTTTACTAATCACCTACAAAAAAGGAACAATGTGATCTTACAATTCACAATTCATAAATGAGAAATATCGTTAATATGAACCTTGGAAGAAACAACTAAAACAAATTATTGGCTTAGTTTTATTAGAACTTCATTGAATCTGACAAAAAAAATGAAAAATAAGAATTTACCGGTTCTATAATCCCGTCTTCCCTTCGTCCCAGACCAGTGCCTTGTTTCCAACCCATTCGTTTAAGCATATCAAATCCTTTATTACTTTCGTTTAACATTGTTGATGATGACGGAATCATATTTATCGATGAAACAATCATTTCTAAAATTTCCATTGAAATTGCTGTGGCGAATGCTATGACATCAAAATAAAATTTATAACTGACAAATGAGGCCTACCTGGTATAGGTTTTGCTAAACAATTTGCATAAATTGATTCATCCTTGTTGTCAGCACTGTTACCCAACAAATTTCGTTCCTTTTTTTGGTACTTGCACCGATAATATTCTTCTCCATCCTGGCAAAAAAATGTTGAATTTAAGCCAAAACTTTGAAATGAAACACAGAAGGCTGAAAAACGCTTATAAAATATACAAAACTGCATAGGTTAAATTATAAACATGAATTGATGAATTTAAAAAGTGAAAATTTAAACAGTGAAAGATTTCAAGAAAACTATAAGTGGGAAGCGTACTGAATCAGACCAAAAAAACTCACATCAAAAATACCATACTGTTTCTTCATATTTCGTAAATTTCTCCGTCTCAATGTTTCTTTTGATACTTTTCCAACTGATAGATTATCAGTATATCCTGACGTTATCGCTTGATCGTTTCCTACCAAACCAGGTTCGCATGAGCCACATGTATTCGATCCTAAAATGAGTGAAAACTATGAGGAAATATAAAATCAATACGAAAAACCTTGAATGAATAATCTAAAGGTTAGTGCTATTTTGCTTTTGAAAAATATTTCGTAATTTTTCTACGGAATTCTCTTTTTGTCTATTTCCACAGCAAACGAATACCATAAAATTTTGTTACATTTACCAGTGATCAGAATTTAGTCGAATAAGGACTTTTCACTATAAATGGCAGTTTATAAAAAGTCTTTTCCCATTCTTATTGTAAATTTCAAAAAGCGATGCATAATTCCGCTCAGACATGCCTCAACAGTAATCTCAAATTCATGATGTTTGCCGTCTCATCAATTCAACTAGTTGAATAATAATACTGAGCAAAGTGAATCCAGTAAAACATACCAACTCATTTCCCAGGCATCAAGAAAAACGCAATTTCGTTTGTGCAGCTTGAATTGTAAAATATTGAACTTTTCCAAAAATTTAGAATCACTGATGTAATACTACTACATATATTGTGAATATGTTATGCAAGTGACTTAAGATAGTTATATTAGATAAACTAATTCAAAACTTCATTAAGAGTTAAGAAGCACACTTTTTTATAGAAAAAATTCTGAAGATTAAATTTTATACCATAATGAATGTGAGTCAAAAATTCTTGTTCTCCAAACTGCCATTCATCACCATGATCTATAGTTACCATTTCATTCATATTAATCCTCAGTTTATTACGGAAAACTTCCGGCTCTCTTTCCTTGACTGTCACAAAATACCTCTGCTTTACTTCGTTATAATCGATAACAGCACTATACTGTAAAAATAGTTCGAGACTATTTATGAAAAAAAGTATGAACTGATATTTTTTACAGTATTTCTTATATAACAAAAGTTGTGTCTTGCAATATCATGGAACAAACAAGAAAAAATATTAGGAAACCAAAACGTTATGACTGCATAAGGTTTCACTAATGTCACAAATTAGTTTAGCTCTTATTCAAATTCAACTATATTTATATCCTATTCCAATTCGTTCAATGCAGTCATCATCAGAAGAAAAAATCGTAATTCATCACTTCCAAAAAAAACGACTAATTTATCCGGCTAAGATAGATGACGTGTGTAATTTTAAATGCATTTTTTCGACGAATGTGGTCAACGAACTTATTAAAAATGTCCTAAAATCAATAAAAATTAAATTAATTAAAAGAAAAATCACTTCACTTCTTGAAGATTGCTCCGCAGATAACCGGATCTCACATTCGGGAGCAGTTCCAATTTTAGCACCAGTAATTGTAACTATATTCAACGCACCACTATTTTTTTCAACAATACGAACACATGGAGCATAGTCCATTCTTTCTTCTGCAAAAAGCAAAAGTAAATTAGTAAACAAATAAGCACATAGGAACCAATAAACAAAAATGAAAAAAAAAATTACATAAACTGAAAGATAATCTACTATCCGATCACTTAGAGTTTTCAAAATAATACGTCAATTTAGAATCGAGAGCATAATGTTACACTCTATACATCTCAAATTTCTGAGAAATAAATCATCACTGTAGCAGTGCACATGGATTATAATTCTTTGAACAATATATTATTAGTCTAATAAAATTGAATTATCCTATCGAACGATTATTATAAACAAAATGATCTTTAATAAAAAATAAAAATACAAACTCCAAAGAAGGAAGGTAAAGGAAATTAAGAAAACACTAATTTATTGATTTAACCATATGTTACCTGAT
The DNA here is from genome assembly GCA_900537255.1 of Acanthocheilonema viteae. Lineage (NCBI taxonomy): Eukaryota > Metazoa > Nematoda > Chromadorea > Rhabditida > Onchocercidae > Acanthocheilonema > Acanthocheilonema viteae. Next base: position 32,257 of record UPTC01000398.1, read on the forward strand.
AAAATAAAAGAAAAATATACCTTGGATATGAGTACTTATTTCATCATCCAATATATCACAATCAATGTTGCCGCTATCAAATATCTCTAAAACAACTTTCAGTAACGAATTCAAACATTCGAAGACGTCTACCTCATCTTGCGTCATACCTGCAGCGAATGATTCTCCTAAAAATTATTTAGACTGAAAAATCCACCAGAAGACATTAAAATAAAGTAGGATACCCTTCAGAATCCATATCACTCATCAACAATAGGAGGATCTTGTCAACAATTAATCACACTTAGAAAGTTTGGTGATAAGAACTTTAAAGTAAATATCCATGTCCAGAGATATAGAATTTTTTTTACTAAGTGCGAGGATATGTATTGTTTTTTGATGGACATACCTAACATAGCTACTGCTTTTCGCTCAGCCAATTTATCTGTCCAAATATGTTCACAAGGAATTCTTGTGTAATACACGTAACTGTCTGTTTGACTGTCGTAATAATAATAACAATTTGTTAACGGATGATAGAATAAGGCAGTGTTCTGAAATCACTATTACATATTTAAAAACTCAAACTCACCGATATAATTATGACAAATTGTGATTTCTTATCTTGATTATTAATTATGACATATCTGCAATAATGATCATAATCAAATCATGTTAAACAGTTAATGCTACCGCAGTCACAAAAATGATTAGAACTGGTGATAGACAAAAGAATCATTGTTCAAATGATCACAATTTACATGATCCTGATGACGAGAAGAGTACAATCACCATAATTATAGTGAGTATGATGATCACGACAAGAATGGCAATCTAAATATTGTAATTGTAAGCTTAACTATATGGATGACAAACTGATGCAAATGTGTCATAAATGTAATGATCGAAATAAGAAAAATACGATATTCATAATCACATGAAAATCGCTAGGCGTTTGTTACTTCGAAATCTAAGCTTGTGATTGCAATATATCATGTTTTGATAGCAATACTTCTCGTGTATTTTATGATGAATTAAATTTATGCTGACAAAGTCTGAATTTTGTGAAATTAAGAAGCAAAAAGAAATGGACGAACAGAATACTTACTTGATCATAATAGTAGCCTGTTAATGGATTATAATACAATTGACAGTCTTTTTGAAATTCAAAGCCTTGAAGGTATTTATCACGTAAAAATGCATTGGCAGTTTGCCGTAATACATCTGCGATTGATATATTATCCTGAAAATGAACAAAGTTGCTAAATGATATACTGAAATGGAAAGATTAGAAAAGATTCTAAATTCTATCATAATGGTGTTAAGAGCTGAAACAACCCGCTTAAAATGTGTTGCCGGATAATAATCCTGAAATCTGCTATTACAGCTAGTAACGATGAAATTTCGCAATTCTGAAATTCATATCAAACAATAATTCTAAACCATCGTAAACCAATACTATGATTGTAATCATGAAATCTGACAAATTTAGCATCACTGTATGTTATTCAGAAATGTAAAACAAAAAATAATAACCTGTTGAGCATCGGCTTCAATGGTAGTTCTGGAAGTATTTGATTGTATTGTCTCGTCAACATCTTGAAATATTTCTATCGCTTCATCATCCATTTTATGAACTTTTCTTAAAAAAAAAAAAAACAAACTTTCAGCAATAAAAAAGATTAAGTTTTAATCTAAAACTTTAATAAAAGAAATACAAAGCATATTAAATACATCGCTTAAATTCGATTTTGGTTAAAATTGAAAAATAATAAGTATTAGACAACAATTTCTTAATAACTCAATTCCAAATAAACGACATAAAAGAAGCCTATTAAATCAGTGATCAACCAAATGGGAAAGTTGAAATATTTCGGGGGAAAATTTACGGAGTGAAAAATTCGAAAATCCATTAAATCCTGCCACTGTCTTTTGTCCCACTGGTTTAGTCCATTTAATTTATTACTCATTACAGACATATTTTCGCATAAACTATTGATCATTTCTTGCTAAATTTATTCATTACAATACAAAACAAACGACTGACACACTCTCTCAAAGGGTGTCAAAAACTCTTCGTTTATAAAACATCTTAAGCCCGATGCGGGGCTCGAACCCGCGACAGCCAGATTAAGAGTCTGGTGCTCTACCGACTGAGCTAATCGGGCACATCAGTTACTCTTAATCTATTTCTAATCCTACGTCACATTTCTACTGTTTCTTCTATTCAACCTTTTCCACCTTCTCTCTCTTTCCTTATCCTGCCCTCTCTCTCTCTCTCTCTCTCTCTTTCTCTCTCTCTCTGATATAATTCATAGTGATGAAAAAGTCTAATTTTAGCCGAAAAATCTGGAATTGACTCAAAGTATAGGCGAATTTATATTATATCATATGTTACTGATATTTTCGTTATCATATGTTGTTAGGCATTAAGCATTGATATAGCTGATTAGATGTGAAATCATTTCCAACTTTTCTGTTATTAATTAATGAATTCCTGTATTTTTCACAAAATGCTACAATAAATCCATTTTTTTTATTTAGCAGCAAATTTATGCAATTAGAAAAAATTTTCAAATCAATAAAAGAATAATAATAATAAATTGAAGTATTGGATTATCAAAAATTCATAATCAAAATTAGAGAAGCCATGATATAAAAGGTATGAACTCGAAATCATTTTGATAAAAAATCATTTATTTGTAGCGAATGAAACAAATAAACTGAGAAAAATTGCTAAGATTAATGATATTATTTATGCCAAAATACATTTAAATAAATATAATTTTGCTATACAGTAAAAAAATATCTGGAAAAAGAGAAAAAAATAATGGTTGGTACAATTAGGAGGGGATAAAGTTGATGGAAAAGTAAATTTTTACGAGTTATGCAATAAATAAATAAATAAATGAAAATGCGCACAACAAATAATCTGAAATTTAAAATGAGAAAATAAATCATTTTAAAGGCAATTTTTATATTTTGCAATAAATAAATAACTGAGAATTAGCGCAGTAAATAAGCTAAATACTTGATATAAAATGAAGAAAATAAATCATTTCTAAAACAATGTAAAGATTAACTTTGACACGTGAATTAGAAATGCCGTACGTTCGACAAAGTTTGAAAAAACATTTGAGAATTTAACACATACAACATTTATTAAAATTATTTATAATGCATGACATAGAAATAAAGCAAATTTTTGTAAAGGAAAATAGTAAAGCAAAAAACAATGTTTAATTTTTCGACGTAAATTTATAACATTGGTAAAAACATATTAAAGATCTTGTGATGAGAAAAAAAATTATCAAAAATTATTTTTACATCAAATTCTTGCATGAAATGATATTTAATATTTGAATATTTATGCGTCATAAAAAAATTCAGATAAAAAAATGAGAGAGAAAAAAACAGTGCACTGAATTCATTTTAAATTAGCAAAAAATATTTAAGTATTCGCGTTTCATTGCTGATTCATCAGCGGGTTTTTGTATTTCATCAAGATTTAACTGTTCCATTTTGCCTTTTTTAGGTTTTTGAATTTTTGGAAATTTCTCGGCTCCTTTAGACATTTTTTCAAATGCGAGAGATTTCAGTTCTGAAGCATTGTTTGGTTTTTGTGGTACTGATGGAGTGATATTTGTTTTGCTTGTCGTATTTTGTTCGGTAGTTTCAGATGTTGGAGCTTTAGCTGCATTTTTGTCAGTTTCGGGGACATCGAGTACTTCCTGAATTGGTATTCGTCTTGTGGGCTGTTTATTAGCTTTTTTAAATGCCCGAATAGTTAGCAAACCGGATGGAGTCAAATAAGCAGCTAAAGATCCCTCATGAACATCAGTGGGAATGTCGAATTTTCGTTTAAAATTACGCTCAACGGAGCCATGACGATCATTTCGTTCTTTCTGATGTCCTTCCACCAAAAGTTCGCGTCCCTCTTCATCGTAAATTACCAATAATTCTCCGGCAAGAAAATCGGATAGATTAATTTCGATATTGAATTTCTCATCATTATCGATTATTTTCTGAAAAAGAAAAAAAAACTGAAAAGAGAACAGATATGTGCATGAAAAAATCACATTTTATTCGTTTAAAATTGAAATAATTTTGCAGTAAATAACTTTATTCAAGTTATTTATGCTTTTTTTTAAAGCTAATTTACTTCTTATATTTAATATTATTAGAAAAAGGCCAACATAATAGTTCCATCGGAGTTGTTGATAAAATAAAAATAAATTTTTAAAAATGGAAATAAAAAGTTTCCTATTTTCATTAGCTTTTCCTTCATCCTCATTAATTAATCTCGGTTACATACTCCGTTACATACTGAATCCCCCCATCATTCCCCATCTTTCGTTTCTCATTGAATAATATCAGATTGTACTAATTCAACTAATAATTAATTAAATAAATTAGCATCTGCACTAAATGTTGATAAATGCATAAGCTTTTTACTGAATGGATTGAGAAAGAGATGAAAGGTCAAATATCATCAAGAAATAGACGGTTGATCAATATAATGAAAACAATTTTACTTAGCATATATAACTTCAATGATTCGTTGTAAATCAAGTAATTAAATATGAATGGAACAAATAAATAATCATTTAATAAATAAGTGCACTAATGTTACTGTAATTAATATTTTTAATTAAATTGTTATTGGATGAATAGATATGAAATGGTATTACCTCATTAATTGAATTCCCGTGACATGAATTTGTTGTCGGTGGTTCATCACTCCAAACAATATCATGCATTGGATAATTAAAATACTGCATAGCTTCATCAAAAAAATGAGTGAAAAATCGTCCAGCTGGTGTCATCGAGAATGGTAAGTCGTTGTGCAAACTACCATAACCGGATGTGTTACTATCAGTGTTATCAGTATTATGAGAAAATGATCGTGATGATGATGATGATGATGATGATGATGATGATTTTGGTGTCGGTCGATGAAATCGTGGAGGTGGTCGAGGTGGTGGTGCTCGTTCATTGGATGATGATTTATGTTGTGTGCGATTGATTGTAGCAGATACGTTTGGTGCTGATGTTGATGTTGATAATGATGTTGGTGGTAGTGGTGGTGGTGGTGGTGGTGGTGGTGGTGGTGATGATGGAAATGATGATGCAGGTGGTAATGATGCTGATGATGTTAAATTATTAGCAGAATTGGTGTTTTTGGAACGAGTAAAAGTCTGCCAAACCATTATTATGTTTGAAACACTGAAAAGTAATTGTTAAATTATGCAAAAATTGTTAAATTATAAAAAATGACAAATACGAATTTATAAAAGAAATTAAATATGTAATCAGATGATTGTATGAATAACATCAGTAATTACTTGGTATTTTAATATGAAAAATAATAAAGTTGAAAGTATAAAACTTCCAACTTTATTGCGAAATTATAAAATGCAGTAAATTTTATGAAAAAAAGAATTAACCATCGTTTATTTTAGCAATTCACATCATCAATACAATTTGCATTCAAGAAAATTCTGAATTAATTGGTCACTAAATTGGTTGTTCTGTTTGATTTGCTTGAATTATTGATTAATGATAATGACGTAAGGTATCAAAAAAAGTAATCCTTAATTTACATTTATTTCTTTATAAAATTCAAATTTCGACTGCTCCCATTCTAAATATCATTAATTAATTTTTCATTAAACAATTATATGTATAACATTCATTAGTAATCAAATAAAAAGTAGTCAATTTTTAATTTTGAGTAAATAAAAATACCATTAGAAAAGGAAAAAACTGTCGTGTAATCAATATATGACGAGAAAAAATCCCAGCAATTAATAAAACTATGAGATGAAATAATTGAAAAACTCTAAAATCACAAATTTGATGTTTATGAGAGATAGAAGAAAAAAGGAAGGAGAAACAATTATAAAATGGAATCTATAAAATATGGTGATAAGAGTATCTGATTTGATATTTAAGGATTTGGGAAGAAATCAATAACTGAGATTGAACAGGGCTTGATTAAATGATATATAATAACAAATTCGTGATGATCTGAAGAATCAGAGTATAAAGCTTTAATGAAATACTTGCCTCAGTATTTCGAAATATATTCCAAACATCGAGAAAAATGGAATTTATAAAGTATCTCAAACATACATCAATAATTTATATTTAATAAAAATAATATATATTCTATTACAAAGTTTACAGTATGATTCAGCATCAAGAAAATGACGTTGTTTTGTTCTATTGACATTGGAATTGTTCATAATTTTTAAGAAAAATTAAAAATTAAAAAAAGTAATATGTACGAAAAAAATTATTTTTTCTTTCGTACATATTACTTTTTTTTTTAAAATGAACAGTTCCAATGTCAATGATACTTTGAAAACCATATTTTTTTTGTTTCTCGATCAGATTTTAAAATATAACTTAATTCAATGCAATTCAATGAAAAATTTTCGAATCTGTTTCTGAAATTTAAAGAATTATTAATCATATGCAAATTCATTTATTAGAAAATGCTTACGCATACTCATTAATTAAAATTATGGTATGATTATTTAAAATTTTAAAAAGTTTTACAATTATAATAGCACATTCCACTAATATTCATACATTTCTTGTTGATTTGCAAAATTTTATACTGCAGCTTTTTCTTTTCTTCGTAATCAATTTCGAATTAAAAAAGAATGCAGTGGGAACACTGTATTGTCTAAAGTTTTTTTCTTTATAAATCAATTTTGAATTAGAAGAAAGTGCGGTGAGAGATAACATAACATCATTCTAAGCAAATATTATCAAATGTTCAACAAATGCCTTCTCAAAATTGCACACATTTCTCTAAAATTTTGCTTCGGCTTTTTTTATTTCTTTTTTCTTTTTCTCGTTCTAAACAAAACACGAAAAAACGAAATTCTTTTGAAAACTGATGTACATTCTACCTATTTCATCGCTAATTTGAAAATGTCATGAAATTGTTGAATGCACTTTCAATTGCAAATTTTGAATAATATAACACATTTGCAAGGAAGCGTGAAAACGTTAACAAAATTTTTTCTCTGGCTCATCCCGTAGATTACAATAAATGATTTTTTATAATCAAAAAATTAAAAAAAATTAACAAAAACGATTTAATCGATTGGAAAATTTTTACTTCAATTTTCTTGATCAAATTTTTTGTTTGATTAAACTATGAAATTTTGAAATTCGCTTCCAAATGAATTATCAAAATTCGAATTCTAATTCGTGTAAACATTTACTATGAATTAAAATATAAGGCTTTATGCGATCACATCATTTGCTATCATAAATCAAAAATAAGAAAAAATGATTAGAAATTTTGGAAAATTCAAAATTTCATTGATACTTTTAACACATAATTTACTATTGTCTAACTTATGCCTTTTTTGAAACTTATGAAATATTTACATGACTTATTTGCAAATATCTTATGCTGTCTTATTCTACATGCACATATCATTTTTCGGATTAAACATATATTTTTACGTATTTTCTATCATATCTTGCCTGATATTGCTTTTTCTATTTTTTTTCACCTTTTTGTCGTGCTGTATTAAATGTAGAAACTCAAAAATAATCATGATTTGTATTTAAATTTTCAAAATGATAGAGTAATTTCTTATTTTTCCTGCTAGACGAAATAAAATAATATTTGTTAGTGACATATAAAACTGATATACTTTCAAACATTAATGTGACCTGTTTCATTTGTTCTATTTGAGTATTCATATAAAATAAAAAAAGTTCATCCAATGATTACTAACCTCATTATATACAACAGTTATATATGAACTGATTACTGATTTAAATTAAAATTCACTGAGAAAATAAATTAAATGAATGTCAAAAAACATAATTCTATTTGAGTATCGAAAATAACGGATTTGATAAATTAAATAAGACTTGCAATAAAATAAGCAAGCAAAACAATATGAAGTGAAATTTTTAAATAAAATAAAAAAGAGTTTTTCTCCAATAAAATGTGAAAAAAAGAAGGAAGAAAATTTGAAAGTAAATTAGAATTTAATAACAAAAAATAAGAAAAAAGATAGAATGGAAGAATGAAGGATGAAGAAAAATGAAATGAAATGGGAGGAATATTTTGTGAAACAGATATTTTAAAGGGAGGATGAAT